>CM039632.1:4510302-4690302 GCA_022457165.1 Juglans mandshurica | reverse complement strand
ACTCTCCCAATCATCTCACCCTTGTGATCGTTGATTTGATAAAATTCTATGATTTTCTTGTGCAATGTCCAATCACCATAAACAAACTGCACAGTTAAATACATATAGTTAAAATTTTAGATTGATGTCCAAGTATCAATGGTGAGGCAAACAAATTGACCTGCCAATTGACCAATCATTTTTTTTTCAAACAAATAACTTTTTTTTGCATCTTTTGCCACCGGGTGGCGAGAATGAAAATTAAACTTTGGTTCCAAATAGTGAGAATACGCTTGGAACAATTGTCCCATCAATAACTTGAAAAGGTAGTTCATCTATGATGACCATACGAGTTAGGTGTCTCTTATACTCATCAGGATTATACTTAGTATACCTCCTCAACATTGCACCCCCACTACTTCCATCCGTCATTTTTTTAAGTCTAATTTCTAGTCTAGATTGCCTCTTTTCTTGTAATGATCTTAATATTTGACTTTTTTTGCATTACTCTTCTAAGTGCACATTTAATTGTGAGGTACCATGTTTCCTATAGTGGTATTCATAAATTTTTCTACAATGGTTACACTTGACTTATGGGTTATTGGGGTTACCACCCTCTAGTTTGGTGAAATGATACCAAACTATGGAAGCAGGTTTCTTGCTAGGCTTAGGGACGGGGAAAGGTGCCGTAGGGGTAGGTGTTGGACCAGGAGTAGGAGTAGGGGTAAGAGTAGGGGTAGGGGTACCCTGGGCCTGGAAAATGGAGCTCGCACTAGAATCTGCCGGAATATCCATGAACTCAAGCAAACAAGAAATATGAAATTATAGCAAACATAACAACATGTCAAACAATTAACATCCAAGTATAACATCTAAACATTAATTATGTTAATGAAAGTACTTCATCATGCTCTTCGAATACAAATAAACTTGGTGCGTGAGATGATGATTAATGAAAAAGTCAATTTTTTTTAGGGAAAAAAATGTGTGGACTACTACAAATCAATCAACAGTATCAAATATAAACGTACGTGGGATTCGGGAATAGAATATAATTCTAAAGATGTAAGAAAATAAGACACAATTACCTAACAAACAGTAAATGATTATGGTTTATTTCCTTTTGAGATGTCTTGAAATGCATATTGTATTATCATTGATGATGGTTTTACATCCATGTTTTAAAATTAATTTAGGGGTTATACATTCACGTTTTTAAATTAATTGATGATGGTTATACATCCACATTTTTATAAATTCACGTTTCTATTAATCCGAAATCCTAAATTAATTTAGAGTTACAATCCAAATTAATTAGCAACAAATTCACTATCATGTATTCAATCATCAAAATTCAAAACACATTACATAATACAAATCCAAAAAAATAAAAATGGGGATAGATTCACTCACAGTTCATCAATTATCAACAATTCAAACCATAGCACACAATTCACAAAATCTCATATTCCATCTCTGATTAAATCCCATCATTCCTCTAGTCTCCGTTCTAAGATTCTTACTTTCAGCAACAAAGATGAAGACGGAAGGCTACAACGACGAAGATTAAGACAACGACGGCGTAATTTGAGAGTTCTTTGATGGCGATGGAGAATCGAAAATGCAGAGAGGGAGCGAGACTCAAAGAGAGAGAGATTCAAAGTGAGAGAAATGAGAGAAAGGGCTCGCAGGGGGATCTTAACAAATGACGACATTTTGTCATATAAAAAAAATCCAAGCATGAAACGCGGTGTTTATATATAGAGAAAATATATTTACAACTGTGAATTGTACAACCGCTGCGTAATCGCTTTGAAAAAAATGAATACAACATGAGATCCACATGAAAAAAAATTATTTTTTTAATAATGGACCCCACTCTTTTTCAAAACGATTACGCGACGGTTACACACTTTACGGTTGTATATAGAATTACCCTTATATATATAAATACTTATATATATATAATTATATATATATATATTATATAAAGCAGGACGGGTCGATGGTCACTCTTATCCCACCCTTACCTTGAGTGTCAGATGCGGGCGGAGCCACCCGCCCCCCGAATCTGGCAGACAGGGTAATCCACTCCGCCACACTGGGGTAAAGCTCCACTGCTCACCCCGAACCATGAAAATAGCAAAAAATACCTCAACAAATCATATAAATGATGAATAATGCTAATATGTTATCTCATTTTGCCTTTTCATTTTAATCGTTCATATATTTATTTATTTTTACTTATTGATTAAGAAAATGTTTATTAATAAATTAATAATTTTTATTTTTTAAAAATATAAAAAATAAAAAAATAAAAAATAAAAAAGAGAAATTTTACCGAGCGGTACCCAGCGTAATATGAAAGAGATCCTGAATAAAAAAAATTAAAAAGACAGGCTCTTTATGACTCGGACCATTTACAGAGAGGCACGCGTAGATAGATATATAGATTGGATATTCTTGCCTCTTGGCTCTGACTTGCATTGACTTAAAACACCACCGCACCAAACCAAATGGGAAACAACTGTACCAGCGGCTCCTCCTCCTCCCCCTCAACAACCCCGTCCGGCCGCCCGGCCGAAAACGGCATCAGAATCATCCCTTCGGAGCCCAAACCCCCCGAAACCGCGTCCTCTCGAAGTCGAGGTCAGACTCCCCTGGGCCGCGTCTTGGGCCGTCCGATCGAGGACGTCCGGTCCACCTACACCTTCGGCCGCGAACTCGGCCGCGGCCAGTTCGGTGTCACCTACCTCGTCATCCACAAGCGGACCGGCGAAAAGTTCGCCTGCAAGTCCATCGCCACGCGCAAGCTCATCAACCGTGATGACATCGACGACGTCCGCCGCGAGGTGCAGATCATGCACCACCTCACTGGCCACCGCAACATCGTCGAGCTCAAGGGCGCATATGAGGACCGCCACTCCGTTAACCTCGTCATGGAGCTCTGCGCCGGCGGCGAGCTCTTCGATCGGATCATTGCTAAGGGCCATTACTCCGAGCGCGCCGCCGCTGGACTCTTCCGCCAGATGGTCACGGTCGTGCACTACTGCCATTCCATGGGGGTGATGCACAGGGACTTGAAGCCGGAGAACTTCTTGTTCTTGAGCAAAGATGAGGATTCGCCGCTCAAGGCCACTGATTTCGGGCTCTCTGTGTTTTACAAGCCAGGTGAGTGGGTGTGGTTTTTGGGAAAATGTGGGTGAATGTGGTAGAGAATTTAAGTTTTGCGTTTTTTGAACGGAGAAGTTAAGCAATAACTGCATTAGTGATCTTTCATCCCTGAATTTGTGAATAATGTGAGTAGTTAGTTTTCCAATAATTGGGTACAACAGAAACGTTTAGGATTGATAAGATATAAAATAATAAAATCTATCTCTTCCCATAAGCTTAAGCATTTAGGACAAGGGGTGATTTCACATGGTTTTAAGATAATGGGTGATTTTACATAGTATTAGAGCAGAGATTCTGAGTTCGAATCCTGAATCTACACTCTATCTCATTTAATTAAATATTTCACTTGTTGGGTCTACTCATTGAGAGAAAGTCTGACCCACAAGTCAGGGGAGTGTTAAGATATAAAATAATAAAATCTACCTCTTCCCATCAGTTTAAGCTTTTGGGACAAGTGATGATTTCACAAGGATCGATGATGGCGGTGGATCGTTGATGACCAGATCAAGCTTGATGCATTTAGATCCTAAAGATTTGGTTGGCTCTTTTATCTGTGGGCACGCTTAAAATATGATCCGCGAGAACAAATGCAGCCGTTTGTAATGTTCGTGTTCTTTTGCGGTTTTAGTATGATAGTATCCACTTTCATTCTCTGAAAGCATGTGCTTTTGAAGTCTGGACATCGAAACATTTACTTTTTCAAGATTATTTTGAGGGCTTTTGTTGAGAGATTTGAAGCTTTACTCCTTATGTGTGTGTTAGTGCAGGAGATGTATTTAAAGATCTTGTTGGAAGTGCGTATTATGTAGCTCCTGAGGTGTTGCGTCGAAATTATGGAGCTGAAGCTGATATTTGGAGTATTGGCGTGATTCTATATATTCTACTTAGTGGGGTCCCACCTTTCTGGGGAGGTATGGCTCTTGTCCCATATGAGTAAGAAAACCCCCAATCAACGATAGTTTTTATGCTCCAAGTTTTGTGTGCCTTTGGGAGAGTTCATCATAATGGCAGATTTCAGATTCGTTACCCATTTTCAGATATCAATTTGAATGGTGCCGGTGGCAGGTTACCAGTGTATCCTCACTTGCTTCTCTTTCATATGTAGAGAATGAACAGTCTATATTTGATGCTATTCTTCGAGGACATACTGATTTCTCATCTGATCCTTGGCCGTCCATATCCAGTAGTGCGAAAGATCTTGTAAAGAAGATGCTACAAGAAGATCCTAAAGAACGGCTGTCATCTCTTGAAGTCCTAGGTAAGTTTCATTAATGACGAAGGACCACACGCACATTAGGTTGAGGAAGGCTATTGTGTCTTCTCATGCATGTCTCCCCCTGCCTTCTCATTCTTTATGTCCATCATTCTTAAAAGATGAGCTGAGTTTGGCGGCTTATTTATATTTGAAATGATGTTCAAACACTGAAAATGCAATGCAGATCATCCATGGATGAGAGAAGATGGGGATGTATCTGATAAGCCTCTTGATATTGCTGTTTTAACTAGAATGAAACAATTCAGAGCAATGAACAAGCTCAAAAAAGTTGCTCTAAAGGTGAGTATATCTTCTTTTTACGATCATCACAAGCATCTGTTACATCTTTTTTTTTCTCAAGAAATTTAATAACCTAGCAACTTTATTAATAAAAATTCATGGAATTATAAAGAACAAGGCTCTTTTCAAAAGCATCCCTAAAGAAAATTCCAGTTCTTCTTACCACCCCAGTGAGCCAACAAAGTTTATGAAGAAACCTACCCAAGGGCATGAACATTTACTTCCAGCCAATCTGAGTGGTTCCAGTCTTTCATTATGCCACAATTTCTCTGTTTTCTTCAGGTAATTGCAGAAAATCTTTCCGAAGAAGAAATCATTGGCTTGAAGGAAATGTTCAAATCTATGGACACTGATAACAGTGGAACAATCACTTTGGAGGAGTTGAAGGCTGGCCTTCCTAAACTGGGCACCAAGCTTTCTGAGTCTGAAGTGAGGCAGTTAATGGAAGCGGTAATATCTCTAGTCTTTTTGTCTCTTTTACTCTGCTTGAACTTGTTGGTGCTTCTGAATTATTTAACTTTATCCCAACAGAATTTTTTTTATAAGTATCTATTTATTTATTGGGGGTCTTATTTGTTAATAGTCCCAACAGGATTAACGAGAATGTTTTGATGGCAGAAGATTGCTTCCTCTTAGAACTGATCGAATATGAAGTCCAAACTCTTTTAACTTTTGTTCCACTGATGTGGATAGCATGCTTGGCTCCTAGCTACTGATATTTGCACAGATACTACTTATAAAAAAAAAGATATTTGCACAGATACTAGATGCCAGTAGAATTAAGAACTAATTTTCCAAAATGGATAATTGTATTTTTTTTTTTTTATAAGTGGATGAGTGGATAATTGTATTTTGTTGAATGAAATCATTTATTGATGACCATTGATTCAAATTTTGCCTTGTATAAGCATAGATCACAATTAACTTAACAAGGTCTTGACCAAATATTTGGGCCTTCTACAGTATTAAATTTATGCAATCCGTGTCCATTTGTTTTGCTAAATCAGAGGTTATTCTATGCGTTTCCTATAGCTTGGGCTTGGACCCATAACCATCGGTCATTGCTCCCTATTCATGCAGCACCTTCAAGTTGATATGAATCACGTACTTGACTGATTTTGTTTTTGTTTATGACCAATCATTAGTGAGGGTTGTATTCCTTTCACAAATAAAACATACCTTCCACTGTATTCTTGCCTTTAAAACGTATTGACCCTTTTATCATAACTGTAGTTATGCTCATTCAAGGGCATGGTTCTTGATTCACTGGCATATTGGATCACATTACACTGCTGAAAATATGTTCGTTTCATGTATCCCCAACTGTATGCATATGTGAACCTATAGACAGGAAATGGAAACGGCTATTGATTTATATTCCATTTCAGAGTTGTTTCTTTGCTCACATTATTTGTAATAAATGCATTGCAATTCTCATCATTTTGATGAATGTGTTACTGGTTCTAGGTCTTCTAATATAATGTACTTTATTGCTTTCTCAGGCTGACGTTGATGGAAATGGGACTATTGATTACATTGAGTTTATAACAGCTACTATGCACATGAACAGAATGGACAGAGAAGACCACTTATACACAGCGTTTGAATATTTTGACAAGGACAAGAGCGGGTACTCACCCTTTGATCTTTCTTTTTTTATTTGTTATTAATGATCTTTCTTTTTTTATTTGTTATTAATAATGTCCTTATCACAGCTCTCTAATCATATAGTATTTTATCTTGGTTTCGTGTCTTGCATCTCATATTAGTTACATCACAATGGTGGAGCTGGAGAATTCCCTTAAGCAGTATAATATGGGAGATGAAAAAACGATTAAGGAGATCATTGCAGAAGTTGACACAGACAATGTATGTTTCTTCCTTCTTCCTTACACACGATTTGTTATACTAACTGAGTTATTCCTTTCAAAAGTAATGCATGATGGGGGATTTTGAAACTTCGACGCACAAGAAGAATTCTTTGTCAAAAACAAAAACTTGCAACTCTTCAGTCCCGCTTCATTTCATAAACGGCACAGCATATATCACTGTATCAGCACTCTTTGATTTTTTATTCCATCCCGACAAAGCACGGATGTCCTTATTTCTTGGTGACTGATTGTTCACGACTCCCAAATTCTTTCAGGATGGAAGAATTAATTATGATGAGTTCGTAACCATGATGAGGAAAGGTAATCCAGACTTGGTCACAAACAGACGGCGCAAATGAGCTCGATGCAAATTGGCATATTTCGGTTGCCTCAACTCAACCGCTATTGGCATATGCCTAGTGTCGATTCTAGATCATGTATTCAATCTCAATATATCTACCTCAGGTCGAGCCAGTCCTTGCTGTCTGAAATTGTTTGTGGATTGTCTATAAGTACTAGAAGAAATGAGATCGATTGCCATCAGTTTGGGATGATTTCAGTGTTTGATTTAGGCCGTAATCTTAACTGGTTTGATGCGTGAATGTACCAATAAATACGAATTTTAGAACCCACTTGTTTACGAGGAGAAAGAAGAAAAAGAAGACTTGTTTCCATTCTTGATTCCGAAGGATGGTATGTTTGTTTGTTTGTTTGTTTACATTATTGTTTACGAGGATGGGATGATTTCCGTGTTTGTTTGTTTTTTTGTTCTTTTTATCAGCTTGTTTCCGCAGGTTTAGCTTGTTGATGTCAAGTAATCCTCTAAATCCGAAGCAAAAGAAGCCAGAAAAGCTAATTATTTTGTTTTGGCATCCTTATGCCTTGAAGTGTGCAGTTACTGGATCATGCTGATGAATTTAATTTGCCATGAGCATATGAATTTTGCAGTTCAGTTCTCAAATAGCTCTTGCTATAGAAAATGGTGATTATTTGCTAAAGCATCCTGAAGAATGGCAAATCAAGGAGAACTAGTAGATTCTGAAGAATGGCAAATCTCACCAATTGTGAAGAATGGAGTCAATTTCAAGAATGGCATGTTCAGAAAATCCATCGTTCTCAAGCTTGGTTGCATTCCCCTAGATCAGCCTCTTCCTCGTTTTATTATTCACATTGATGGTGGAAATTAGGATCCATCTTGAACACTTTACTCCCCCCTTCATATTATTATTGCTATAATGCTTGCTTTCTTAGCAACGGAAAGGTAGAATTTTCTTCAACTTATTTGATTAATAAAAAAGAGAATTGGTTATAAATCTACCATTTTCAAAATAACTTCTCCTCATTCACTTCTATAAATTTTTTCATCTCATCTTATTTAACCGTTACAACTTTTTAAAATTTTTACACAAGAAAATAAACAACAATAATATTAAACTTTTTAACTTTTTTTCATCTCATCTTATTGTTGTTTTAAATTTTAAAACAACAATAATATTAAAAAATATATATTTTAAAAATATTTTATTCAATTTTTAACTTTTATTTTAATTTATCTCATCTTATAAAAAAAACCTTAGATGGGATGTCTTGGTCTCGGGATTTGTTCTCTCCAGATGGAAGGTTCATCGCAGGGTGTAAACAAGTTTAAGGATCAGTCCCAACACTCAACAGTTAAAAAGAAATGTCTTGCTTATATATATACTTTTCGAGTTTATTCTTCATGATAAAAAGATGGGACGCTCTGCAATAATCTGAATAGAGGTGGAGGCCTCTGAACTCCATTCCGGTGTTGTCACCCTTGAGATTTGTTTCTTTAGTTCTTCTGGGTATAAAATCGCTTTGAGGAACTATCATTTCTTTTGCAAATTAATTTAGCCATTATTTTTTAAAGGCGTGGCACATTTTCGTTGAAACTTCATTAATTACCACAATCTTCTAATACCAAAAAACCGAAGATAATTTATATGGATTTTTCGTCAAAATTAAGTTCATTAAAGAATAAAACTTAGCAAAGTCACGCCATCCAATCTTGTATTAAATAATCTGAATTAAGCTGTTTAAGTTTAAAAATAATCTGAAAACTATATTAATAAATATAAAAGAAATTTAAATTTTAAGAGTATGAAACATTTATAACTTTATGATCATATAAGTGATGCCAGACAGAATTTATATTAATTCTAGTAGCCAGTTTCAACAGATAATTGAGACGGGAAAGACAAGAGATTCACCCAAAATACAGATAAAACAACTCTGAAAATAATTGATTAATAGTAAAATTTGAAATTATTTTATGAAACTCACAAACTGGACTTAAATAACTGAAAAATTCAAAATTATGAAGATGAAAAAATCTAAATTGTAATATGAGAAATTAATACATAAATAAACAAAGATAATCAATTTGGGTTTGCATCAATAAGTTATAAATAACATTTTAATAATTAATAATTTTTTCATGAGTAGTGATAGGAGAACTACCAGTTCACAACTCATACACAACTTTAAAATAAAATAATGAGTAATGTTATTTGTCATTTATTTTACTATAATTGTAACACCTCGCTCCCCAGGTTTAACACTAAAATCACTTAAAAATTCTCGGTAAAGCCAGAGTATTACTATTGAACCTGACTTAAAAGTATTTTATTTTATTTTGAATGAAGGGCCAAGTACAAAAATTCTTTATAATAAATAGAGTAGTTTTGAATTAAAATACTGAACTCATAAATGAAAGTGCACGTAAGTATTTATTAAAATTTCTCAAAATCTATGCCATAAAAATCATAATTTAAAATCTCTATACATGATTTAAGCCAATGTCATGCCTCCTTGGACTAAGTATCGTCCTGCAGCTTTACCTTCATAAATATTCTAACCTGGTGTGGTTTAAAAACATAAAAGAAATTAAATTGAGTTGATGACTCAGTAAGAAACTCATAATAACGTAAACATACTTAATATAATATTTTTCATAAAAAAATTTCGTACTAAGAGCTTAAAATCATGATTGATCATGCTGATGTTTATGATATGCATGACTGATTTATCTGAATTAACTTACTGATCTGATTTAGTTGACTGATCTGATTGACCAACACACTTAACTCTGTGTGCGAGGTTGTGCACCAGCCCAATATCCGATGAACGCAAGGAGAGCCACCGATAGTATTTTGGCATACTATGGTGGACCACACTTGAGATCATTCACCCTGGAACTGCATTGGTACAATGCATTTGAATGATCATCTGATTAAACTGTTTTGATCTTATCTTGCATTTGATCTTAAGATAACTTACGTGTCTCATGCAACGTGAGATGCATAATACATACATAATTATAATATACAGAATGAAACATAAAATGATGTGCTTGCAAATATCATGACATGTGTGGTACGTAAACACTAGCTTCTAAAGAACTGGCTTTAATAATAATATATATAACTAACTAACGTATGATAATCCTAATTTATGATCAAGCTACTTATTTTGTAGTGTTGTTTCCTAAAATTTTCGACACAAAATCTATCACAGTGCTGGACTGGGTATCTTGGGTTCGGTCGCTGCACTTATAGAACTTCATGGTTTTTTTTTTCCCAAATAACACACAGAAGGGAGATATTTATAAAGAGATTTGGGAGAGGGTATTGATGAGTTTGAGTTGGACTCGATTAATACATGTAGTGACACTAATTTACTGAACACTCAATTGTGATCATCTAAGAAGAATGTTTGAATTTAAAAATATGATCTAGCAATTCATTCAATATAGGATTGGCAGTGACTGAGATTGCGTAGGAGACTTCAATCAGTGATGATTTTAAATTAAAATAAATTTCTAATGGTTGATCTTTAAATTTTAAAATGAGTCTAAATCGTTCAATAATAAATTAAATTTAACCTAATTATTAAACTTAATTAAAACTCATAATCAATTTCAATAATTTATCGCTTGTGGACTTATCTAATATGGCCATTAAATATAATTTAGGTCCAATAAAAATTATCAATATCCTGACCTTAAAATTATTGGACCGGGTCGTTATAATCATTCTCTCATTATTTTATGATGTGGTATTAAATGATTGAAGATTATTTATTTTGTACGTTTCACTTATGGACATATATATAATTTAATGTCACATCAAAGAATATTGAGAGAATGATGATAAAAATGACAAAAGTAAATTTTTCCTTTTAGTATATAGTTGTATACCATTCTGATTTAGTTGATCATTTCCTTTTTAAGTAATTGTATACTTATATATGCGTGCAAGGAAAAAGATCGTAAGAGTACTGATACACTCGTAACATTACAATCGATAATGATAGGCTTAATAATATTCCTATCACTTATTTACTATTTTTTTTTATTTTTTATTTAATAGTTAAGAAAGTGACTATTAGTGAAATTATATATATATATATTTAATTTTTTTCTTAATGATTATGGATGTTAAAAAAATATTTAAAAGAAAATAATAAAAAAATAAAAATTTCAAATATACTATAAAGTAGTAAAAAAGTGAGAGGAAAGTGGTAAACCTATCATTATCCTACAATCAATTAATGAAACGCACGCAAGTTATTTTATTAAAATGAATTTTAATTTTGTAAGATTAGGTCCTATTTTGTATAGATATGTCAAATAAATGTAGAAAAAGTTATAAAAGAATATTTCTCTTAGTTAAACCTGTACTGGTTCCTAATAAACATAAGTGGTTTTTTATTTTTGACGTGGGATTTGGAGCTGGCGCTTGCTCGAGTGTAAAATTAGTTGGAGCTAGGCCGAATCAACTATCAAGATATTCAAAACGACGTTGTTATCGTTGACCTAATATTATTGGTCGGTCGGACCCGGTATACACGACCTTAGTAATCTAACGTAAATTGCTTCATGACTGCATTCTGACGGAAGGAAAAAAGATGTAACAAGCAGCTGCTTCGAGCTGTCTGACCTGCATTAGAATTTAGAACCCCAAAACCTGACTGCAAAGTACTGAATTTTGCGAATACTTCTTTTATTTATAAAGACCATATTACAAAAAGCATGAAGAAAAGAAATGCTCAGTACTGTTGGGAACTTGGGGGGATTTCGCATGCATGGCAGACAAGCAGGAAGAAGAAGATATATATTTAACCAAAAGACTAATACAAAGACGTGAGGAAACATTAACAGACGTACGTTCAGGCATGCAGAGGGAGGGGAAAGAAGTAGTACTCATTCATCGGATATACGAATTTTTGTCATGAAATCTGCAGCAGCAAAGCTTGACGCCTGCAGCTAGGTTTACTTCTTATGGTCACAGAGAAGTGCACGGCAACCGTAAAGTATAACAAAACTGAAGCCCAAAAAAAAGCCGATGCCTGCAAAAGAAAAAACCTTGCGCTTCCTATTTTTATAAGCGTCTGGCTTTTGTCTGTAGACAGGTTCCATCCCATCTTCCACTACTGATCCACGAAGTGGTCTTCCAGGATCTACTTCCTCTATTTGAGCTCTCGTCAGCCCACGCACCCTCATCACGTGAAGGTCTTCGTAGTTTTGGTCCAGTTCTTCGCTATACCTCAGAAAAAGAGTGAGGGTGCCAAAAAGGGCAACCAGGTTGAGGAGGGCAGCGAGCAGTGAGAGGAAAAAGGGAATCAACCAGTGGTGGCATTTGGCAGGGGAGGCCAAGGATATTGAGGAGAGGATGACTCCTTGGAAAACGAAATATAAATTGGTGAGCTGAAGAGCTTTGGCTTCTATGTTATGGATTCGCTCTTCTTGTTTCTGGTTGATTGCTTCTAGTTTTTCTATGTCATTTTGGACCTCAGAACTGATATTAATGTTCCCTGGGGCGGCTTCTTGTTCTATTCCACTCATTATTCTTCTTCAGCTAGCGATCTCAATGAGATCTCTGCAAAGAATGATGCCATTAATACTTGAGGGTTGTTTTGAAGCCAAATTTACGAATATTGATTGGCCGCATCCGCGAAGACTCTCGGAAAACTCCGGACAACTACCCAGATGTGACCCATTGGTTAGACGTACAAGAATTTAAAATACATGCAATTAGTATATATGGGCTGGCCAAAACGAAAGGTAGCTTCAACCTCGTCAGTAGAATAATTCGCGGAGAAAATAAATATAATATATTTTGCCTTTAATTTGGACGATCTTCGTCATTATTCATGACAACAGTGACGTGCTATTAATTCTTCTCTTTGTTGAATCAAAATTAATATACTTCCCTTCATTCAATTTTTTTGGTATATAAGGAAGCAAATTAAATCAATTTCGTCTATCTAATAACCATATATATATCGTTTCTAGAACATCAATCGTGTTTATAATAATTTTATATACGGCTTTTTTTGGGGCCGCACTACAAGAAAATCGAGCTTTTGTGACCAATTTATTGCAACCAAAAGACTATTCGCGACCAATTTTAGTTACAAATAGTCATTTCGTTGGTATTAACTGGTCGCAAATAAACAGTTTTCTTGTAGTACCGGGAGAGGGTTGGTTTCTTCAGCCTATAAGAGATGATGTTAGAGATATACATTGATCACTGATAAAATGATCGAAATATATAGTACCGTAAATAACACGCGTCTTGATTGAGAAAAGGTCATGATTTCTTGTAATTTGTATTTAATTAAATGTCAAATGGTGTCTCGATCAACATGAATGCACGGAACAAATTAACATAACAATTCACATATATGATTTATGTCAAATCCAACCCTTCTTCCTAGTTAATTCCTACCTAGCTCGGGGCGGGAACCAATGAACGATTAGGAGTCCAGGCCGACATGCAGTACTACATGGGGCAAAAAATTCTTTGGTGTCATCAGATCCGAAATACATATGATTAGTAGGTGGGGGTGATGTTAGAAACTGTTAAAAACAGAAACTGAAGATGAGAGGAAACTGAGTTAAGCAGAAACTGATTCTCATTGATTCATTTTGGTTACACGTGAGTCACATATATATACATTACAAAGGAAAGCAGAAAAGTAAAAAAAGAAGGTACTGAAAAGCAACTTGATTATGTACACAACATCAATTCAGAACTTTCTATGGACAGTATGGTAGATGCAGCTTTATGCATCATGTTCCTCATGCTTTTCTGAAATGCAACTCTGCATTTCCTCATCTATGGTTCACCTTTTCGTGCAATCACTTTTGCTGTTGCTGCTACCTCTTGTACTGCAACATACTTTGTCAACTTTATGCATGTCTTTGAGTGTTGCAATATATCTCAGCCATACTCTGGTTGCTGTCCTTGTGTAGAAGCCAAATTACATTTTGTTCTGTAAGACTCCCCCTCAAGATGGGCATAGATGTTAACAATTCCCATCTTGGATAGTAGGAACTGAAATGTAGAGGTTGGTAGGGCCTTAGTGAAAATATCTGCCAACTGAAATTTTGAAGACACATGTATAGGCGTGATAATTCCAGCCAAAACCTTTTCTCTAACAAAATGGCAATCTAGTTCTATGTGCTTGGTCCTTTCATGAAAAATTGGATTCTTTGTAATGTGGATGGCTGCTTGGTTATCACACAAGAGGGAAGCAGATTGTGCATGGTCAACATTAAATTCCTTTAGCAAACCGAGAAGCCATATGATCTCACAACTTGTAGATGCTAGTGCCCTATATTCTGCCTCAGCTGAAGATCTAGAAACTGTTGCTTGCTTCTTAGATTTCCAGCTTATTAGTGAATCCCCAATGAATATACAGAACCCTGTGACAGATCTTCTTGTCTCGGGGCAGGCAGCCCAGTCTGAATCACTATAGGCCCTTAGATGTAAAGCTGATTTTGATGACAAGAAAATGCCTTGACCTATGGATCCCTTAAGGTACTTGAGAATCCTATAGGCTGAGTGCATATGAGATTGTGAGGGTCTGTCCATGAATTGGCTTAGAACACTTACAGCATAGGTTATGTCGGGTCTAGTGATGGTTAAGTAAATTAACCTTCCAATGAGTCTTCTATAAGCTGTGGGATCTTGGAAGATTTCCTCTGTGGTGTGACTCAATTTATGGTTCAGTTCAATAGGTGTAGAAACTGTCTTTGTGCCAAGTAGACCTGAATCTTCTAATATCTCGAGTGTGTACTTCCTTTGACAAAGGTTAATTCCAAGTGAGGACCTAGCAACTTCCAATCCTAGGAAATACTTGAGGGGTCCAAGGTCCTTAATTTTGAACTTGCTGTGAAGGTAAGATTTGAGAGAATCAATTTCTTTTTGAGAGTCACTTCCAACTATGATGTCATCCACATAGACTAAGAGAGCTATAAATCCATTGGGACTGACCTTAGTGAACAAAGAATAGTCAGATTTTGATTGGTGAAATCCAATGGCAGTGAGTGAATTTGAAAACTTTGAGAACCATTGCCTAGATGCTTGTTTAAGTCCATAGAGAGACTTATTTAATTTGCATACCAAGTTCTCCCCCTCAATCTGCTCACTCTTGATGTGATATCCTGGAGGTAATTGCATATAGATGTCTTCATTGAGGTCTCCATGAAGGAAGGCATTGTGAACATCCATTTGAGTGAGGGACCAGTTTTTAATGGCTGCTATGGCAAGGAAAACTCGAACTGTGGTGAGCTTGGCAACTGGACTGAAGGTCTCTTGGAAGTCAAATCCTTCTTTTTGGGTGTAACCTTTGGCCACAAGTCTGGCTTTGTGCCTTTCAAGAGAGCCATCTGATTTCAACTTGGTCTTATAAACATATCTACAACCAATTGCAGTTTTGTTGGGAGGTAAGGTGGTGACAGTCCATGTGTGATTTTCTTCTAGAGCATGAAGTTCAGCTTTCATGGCATCTTGCCAATGCTTAAACCTGACAGCTTCATTATAGGATTGAGGTTCATGAAGTAATGAAAGGGAAACAGAAAATGACTGATGAGAGGGAGAGAGATTTTTGTAAGTTATGTAATCATGAAGGGGATGATTTGTGGAGGAAGAAGGGAAGGGTTGAGATGCTGCAAGTTGGCAATGATATTGATGAAGGTAAGCAGGTTGATTCCTATTTCTGGTAGACCTTCGAAGAGGGAGAGGGTCAGGATGAGGTGGGGAGGCAGGTGCAGGAAGTGTGGGAGCAGTAGAAGGGGGAAGAATGGAGGTGTCAGCTGGTGAAGAAGGTTCTTCATTAGCTGGTGCAGAAAGTTCTGATGAAGAAGGTTCTTCATCATGGTGGGATTGAGTGAGAGTTTGAGAAGTTTGGGGAAATGAGAAGATGTCATCTGGTGGAGCAGGAGGAAGGACAAGATTATTGGGGAAAGAAGACAGATCATTATTTGAAAAGGAACCAGATTTGAAAGGGAAAGTGGATTCATAAAAAATGACATTTCGAGAGACAAAGGTAGAGTGAGATTCAATGTCATATAGCTTATAACCTTTGACATTAGCAGGGTATCCTAAGAAAATGCAAGGTTTAGCTCTATGTTCAAATTTGGTTCTGTTTTGTTTGGGAGTGCTAGCATAAGAGAGACAGCCAAAGACCCTAAGGTGAGAATATGAAGGTGGTGATGAGAAAAGCATCTCATATGGAGATTTGTTGGAGAGGATAGGTGTGGGGATTCTGTTAATGATATAGGCTGCTGTTAAGATAGCATCTCCCCAGAATTGGATTGGCAATGATGCTTGAAAGAGAAGGGCTCGGGCAACATTCAAGAGATGTTGGTGTTTTCTCTCAACAACACCATTTTGTTGAGGAGTATACACACATGATGTTTGATGAATGATGCCATACTTTTTGTAAAAATCAGTCATAACAAATTCTAATCCATTGTCAGTTCTGATTTGCTTAATGTTTTTGTTGAATTGGGTCTGTATGAGATGAAAGAAAGACTGCAGGAGAGATCTTGTGTCTGATTTTAGTCTCATTAGGAAAACCCAAGTAACTCTAGAATAATCATCCACAATTGTTAAAAAATAATGAAATCCTTGAAGAGAAGCATGGGAGTAAGGGCCCCATATATCACAATGGATTAAATCAAAAGGAAATGAGCTACTTGAAACACTTGAAGGGAATGAAAGTTGTTTCTGTTTAGCCAAATGACAAACTGTACAATGAGATTTTTCTTTGGACTTTACATTAGGTACATCAGAATGAATTGAGTTCATTCTTTGAGAAGATAAATGTCCTAATCTGCAGTGCCATAAGTCAAAATCTTGATGTACAGCAGCTTGGTTGGCTTGAGCTAGACTAGATGGGCTTGAAGGTGGAATATTGGTGCTGTCTGATGATGAAGACAATAAGTAATAGAGACCAGCATGGACTTTAGCAAGTCCAATCGTCATCCATGAAGAGAGGACCTGAATGAAACAAAGATTGTTTAAGAAAAATAGACAAGTGTCTGGCCTTTGAGTAAGTTTACTGACTGAGATGAGGTTGAAAGCAAATGAGGGAACACATAGGACATCAGTGAGAAGAAGAGAGTCTGAGAGTTTAACAGTGCCTATGTGTGTGACTTGAGCTTTTGTACCATTTGGAAGTTGTACAAAAGCTTGAATGCAGCAGGAAAAATTAAAAAATGAGGTGGAGCACACAATGTGATCAGTGGCTCCTGTGTCCATGATCCATGGTGTGTGATGAAATGTATCATGCTGATCTTGTGAAAGAACAGTGAATTTATCATGACTTGTGACATTGAAAAGAGAATGGTTATGAGAGATACTAGGACTGGAAGAACAATGATGATTACCTGCCAGATTGGAGTGAGCTGCTGTCGAAGAGGCAGGTTCTGAAATAATTGGTGAGGAATGCACAGGGGGTGGCAGGACAGGTTTATTGTGTTCTAAGGTCAACTGAGGGAATTGGGCATTGACAAGAGCCACGAGGTGTTGTGCTTGTGCTTGAGAGAGTTTTAACTGAGAGGTACTTGGTGCAGGAGATGCATGGCTTGTAACAGCAGCTTGATCCATAGTGGAACCATCAAGAACAACCTGGTTTGCAGAGTGAGCAGCAGGTTTTCCAAAACCATTTCCAAACTTGGATTTGGTGAATTTGAAAGTGGGTGGGAACCCTATTAGTTTGTAGCATTTTTCCTTTGTGTGTCCCATCTTCCCACAATGTCCACAAACCAAATCTGTTTTCTCCTTTTTCTTTGAGAAATTCTGATAAACAAGCAAGGCAGATGGTTCTGTGGTGGGAATAGCTATGTTTCTTGCTTGCCTTTGCCTCTCTTCTTGTAAAATAAGTGAAAAAGTCTTATCTAGAGAAGGCAAGGGGCTTAACAAGATAATTTGCCCTCTAACAGCATCATAGCTATCATTTAAACCCATTAAAAATTTGAAAACATAGTCCCTCTGTTGGACTTCACCAACATTTCTTAAAGCATCACAAGTACATAAACCACAAGAGCAACAAGGAAGTGGTCTATAGCTATGCAATTCTTCCCAAATGGCATTAAGTTGGGTGAAGTAGTCACTTACAGAAAGATGCCCTTGAACTATGCCACTGAGTTTGTGTTGAAGGTGATATATCCTAGCTTCATCAGGCTGTGCAAAGCGCTCCTTGAGTTTATCCCATATCTGTTTTGCTGAAGTCATGAAGAACACATTAGAGGCTATGTCCTTGGAAACTGAATTTAGAATCCAAGCAAGCAGAATGTTGTTGCATCGTAACCAAGAAACATAAGAAGGATCTGCAAGGTCAGGAGTGGGAATGGTGCCATCCAAGAATCCTGACTTATTCTTGATTGAAATGGAAAGAAGAAAAGATCTGCTCCAAGAAATGTAGTTGGGGCCAGTCAAAGGTGGTGAAACAATGACAGTGTTTGCATTGTCACTGTGATGTAAGAAAAATGGGCTATTTGGATCTTCTGTTGGAGAAGAAGAAGAGGAGGATGAGGATGCCATTGGTTCAATGAAAGATGATTAAAAAAAAAAAGGAAAACGAGAAGGTATTGCAGGAAATTATTCCTGCTCTGATACCATGTTAGAAACTGTTAAAAACAGAAACTGAAGATGAGAGGAAACTGAGTTAAGCAGAAACTGATTCTCATTGATTCATTTTGGTTACACGTGAGTCACATATATATACATTACAAAGGAAAGCAGAAAAGTAAAAAAAGAAGGTACTGAAAAGCAACTTGATTATGTACACAACATCAATTCAGAACTTTCTATGGACAGTATGGTAGATGCAGCTTTATGCATCATGTTCCTCATGCTTTTCTGAAATGCAACTCTGCATTTCCTCATCTATGGTTCACCTTTTCGTGCAATCACTTTTGCTGTTGCTGCTACCTCTTGTACTGCAACATACTTTGTCAACTTTATGCATGTCTTTGAGTGTTGCAATATATCTCAGCCATACTCTGGTTGCTGTCCTTGTGTAGAAGCCAAATTACATTTTGTTCTGTAAGAGGTGATGATTGCATGATAACCACATATTGTATATAACGTACTCTAGTAGTACTCTAGATTTTGTTTTATGCATGAGAGTCCCTACCCTTAACAATGTACGTACTAAGATTTCAAGATGAGTGGCGCTCCAGGCCGGTCGGGTGCACCGGCCAATCATCAAGTTAAGTATCTTAAAAGCAATTAAATTGAACCCGCATACAATCGATCGACCTCTCCCTCTCCTCTCTGTCCTTCTCCCTCCCCCATCTCGATCATGCTCGCTTTACAGTCCCACTCCAATCTCTCTCTGTGAGTAAATTGCAACCCACGAGTTCAAAATCCATACTTTAATACACGCATAGAACTTTTTTTTTGCTTTTTCATTGCTATTCAGCCATTGGTATGTGATTCCAAGCACAAAAGGCAACTCTTTTTTCCAAAGTTTTAGCTTGAAACCCATTTGATTGTGGACATTATCGAGCTGATTCTAGGTTCAAAATTCCAATTTTAAATAGCTTTAGTCCATATCTTTCACTCATGTGATGGTCACCGATACTTATTCGAAGATGGGGCCATATGTTTTGCTACAATCGATTCTCCAAAACAATGATTACGGACAGGATTTAAAGGTGTTGATTAGGGAGCAAAGGCGGCAACAAGAGGAGCAGACTGACAGAGAGGTCGTTGGCCTTCCTTCGGCGTCTTGAGTGCTGATGGGGGAGGGAGAGGGAGAGGAAGCTTCGGAGTGATGGAGCTTCAAACAGAAGACGATTTTGCAGGTGCTACCTTCCGTCGGTGTCGAGCGCAAATGGGGGAGGGAGAGAGAGCTTCGGCTTCGTGCTTTTTTTTTAGGGGGCCTTTAGGGCTTCGTGCATCTTGCTGATAGGGGAGGGAGGAGAGAAAGAAGGAGGGGGAGATGTTTTGGGGTGTATGCGGCTATAACGAGAATTTATATGGAATGCCTACGCGTCATTGTTTTATTGGTCGGTGTGAAATGGGTTTTAAACCCATCCGGTCTGAAGTTCTTTCCCTCCAAGATACCTATGCAAAGAACCAGACAAAGAGAGAGAGAGCCAATTCCAAATAACAAGCTAGCTTGTTATTTTGAGTGATTTTTATGGATAATTCAAGTGGTCGGACGTTTTCAACATTCATAATTCAAAAGCCGCTAATAACAAGCTAGACATTATCTCGAGCAATTCTAAAAAGAAGAAGAAAAGACAGCAAAAATATTAGAAAATCTCTTTCATATTAGAGAATGATCTTGTATATGGCTTTTGTTGATCTCCTTCAATCATTACATGTACAGTTACGTACAATTGTGGGTTTTGACAAAACTGTTCCGACGCCTTCTTTCACTTTGGCAAAAAGTGATCAGGGTGCGATTTCTATTTCAAAGAACAGATCGAAGACGAAAAGAATGAAGTTTGCTCAATTCATTTGCTTAAAAATGCAGCCTGCACCACTCTTCGCAATTGGGCTAATTTAAATCGATCAATCCTGCTCAGTCTAGTGCGTGGTAGATCTATGTACTGTAGTGAGCGTCCATTCCCACTAGAGGCAACACCATCTAACTTTACCTATGAGATTGCTTTTGTTTTTGTGTCAGATATAAACAAATTCTCAAGACTTGATGCAGTATCTTATAGCATTGGCTTCGTATTCAAAATTTGATGAAAAATACATAGTTTTCATAAATTCAAAATCTCTCTAATCATATTTTAATAATTATATTTTTAATTTTTTTTATATTTTACAATAATAATATTTTGTTAATTAATAATAATATTTCTTCCTTCACATATTTTAAAACTGAACACAAAAATAAAAGTAAAAAGACGTTCAAGAGAAGTGAAAACCTTGAAAATTGAAAAGTAAAACAGTTGAGATAATTTTTACAATATAATATTACTTTTGAAGATGAACAGTATATCTTCATATTTGAAGATATACTTAAAATTACTATAGTTCATAGTTCAAGCTTTTACTTTTTGAAGAAATCAATGTAGATAATTTTATCTACATTTCTTCAAATTTTGAAGAAGCCATTAATGCC
Source organism: Juglans mandshurica (assembly GCA_022457165.1). Classification (NCBI taxonomy): domain Eukaryota; kingdom Viridiplantae; phylum Streptophyta; class Magnoliopsida; order Fagales; family Juglandaceae; genus Juglans; species Juglans mandshurica. The sequence goes on along the minus strand of CM039632.1, from coordinate 4,669,320 downwards.
AGTGCTCTTAAACTGTAAAATTTTTATTATTGTAAAATAAATATAATGTCATGTCATGTAAATTTCTAAAGTTACTTTTATCAAATTAATTATTTTATAGACCTAACACTTCTCTCGTACATATATTATGAATGCATTTTTTTCTTGACATAAGAAGGCAAGAATCGAGAATCAAGGAGCAATTACTGGGTCCGTGAGCAGAATAAACTTGGCCTATACTCAAAACTAATTTTGCTTCATCTACAAGATCAGTGGTCATGATCACCTTAATCAAGGAATTCATTTTAATTAATTCAAAGCAGTCTTAACGTGTGTTTTCAGTCTGTGTTTTGTGTTTAACACATTGTCTCCTCTTTCTCTTGGATGGGGACCCAATCAATCCTCAAAAGAAGCTTTGAACAAATCATATTGGCCGTAAACGTAAAAGAGTGCAATGACTATCATTTTAAAAACGTGCTATTAAGTATTAGCTAGTCCTCTTCCTTTAATGGTCTCCAATATGAACCTTTGAATTAAATTCTACCTAACACTAGGCTGAACACGGCTAACAAAAGAATCTAATTGGTTTGCATAGCAAAAAAGAAAAAGACAAAAAAAAAAAAAAAAAAAAGAGTCAAAACACTAACAAGTTAACTATAAAGAATTAAAAAATATAGAGCTAAAATATTTCTCACATTTCTAATGGAGTTTAGTTTTTTTTAATATATTTTTAAAAAAATTGCTAGTTGTTTTTGTTATTAACAAAAGATGGTATAGATTTTTCAACTCTAAATTGAAATGTTAAGAGTATTTTTGAAAAATTAAGATGAGAGTTAAATAATAGTTTTTTATTTTATTTATCGGAAAAATATTTAGAAGTATTAAATAATAAACACAAATGGGTACAGAAAAGTGTAAAAAATAAAATGATAATGATAGATTCACTACCTTTTTACTACCATTTTATTACTCTATAGTGTATTTGAAATTTTTATTTTCTTATTATTTTATTTTATGTATTTTTTTAACATCCTAAATCATTAAAAAAAAATTAAAAATTATACAAATTCATTGATAGTCACTTCTTTAACTATTAAGTAAAAATAAAATAATAAATAATAAAAAAGTAGTAAGAGAGTGGTAGGAGGGTAGTAAATCTATCATTATCAAAAGTAAAAACTCAAGGGCTATTGTTGTGGATGGTTAGACCAAAAATTAGGTGCGGTTTGGATGAGATGATATGAGATGTTTTTAGATAAAAGTTAAAAGTTGAATAAAATATTATTTCTTACTATTGTTATTGTTTTTAAATTTGAAAAAATTAAATGATTTATTATATTTTATATAAAATTTTAAAAAAGAAAAAATATTTGCTGCAGCCTAACATTCTCAACACATAGTGTTGAGTTGAAGAAAAAAAAAAATTCTGAAAGGTGTGCTGCGGCTTCCGGCTGGTGCCAGCATTTTTTTTAGAGAAATTCTATTTACAATTCTCAAGTGGGACTGCATGTGCAGACACATTATTAAATGAGAGAAAACATAATTTTAGGAGGGATAATTTTATAATTTTAAAAAATTTTAAAATTAAAATAACCTAAATTTGCATTGCAGTTCCCATTTAAGAACTGTATCTAGCATTGTTTTTTTTTTTTTTTTTTTTTTTTTTTTTTAAAGATGGTAACTTAAAATTTCATTATTACGGGGCACGGTAATTACACAAAAATTAGTAAAGATGTTGAGCCACTAATTTAGACGATGGAAAATTAGTAGACAATTCCCAATTCCCAAGCAAACCCTAACCCCACTGCCCCAGATTTTCTCCACCAGAAATTTTAACTATTTCCCTCTCCAGACGCCATTTCCATATCCCTGGCCCTCGAGGTCGAATTCCCATTCTCCTTGATACATAATTTCCATCTCTCTCTCTCTCTTTCTCTCTTTGATGCGAGTATTCGGAACTTCTGGGAATCAGCCTGTGACCGACCGGGATTGGCACTCATGTTGAGCTCCGCTTGCTCTAACTGTCTGACTCACCGCCCCTTCCTTCTTCCCTCTATCACTCGGATTAGGGTTTCGAACCGACCAGGCACTTTTTCTCAAAGTACCCCGAATTTCCGGAGCTTTCGATCTCATTCGGACCTCTTAAAGACCGTAAGCAATTACCAAATTTATATTTTCTCGTTTTCAACTACTATTCATATGTATGTGTGTGTGTGTAATCTGTTTAATTTGGTGAACTGAACGTGTGATTAGGGTTTAACTCTCTGTTGGGTTGAAATATTAGCAAAGAAAAAAAATTAAATATTTCAGGGTTTTTTTTATCGACTATCGGGAACCCGAGTTGGGAGGCTTAGTTGAATTTTGTTTTACTTACTGACTACATATAATTGGAATTAAATTCCTTTTGAGATAATATATATATATGATAATATATATTGAATACTACTTATCAAAATAAATCAATTGAATAGTTCAGGGCTTATTTTATTTTATTTTTAGTTTTTTTGGTATTTTTATTGGTGAGAGTTGTGGGTTGCTAAGGATTTTCTTTTTACATATTATTGTGCAGAAATTGAAAATATCATGCTTTAGGCACGAGGATTTTGCCTCAGAAACCCCAAAGACCGAATTTCTTGAACATTATCTGCCTGAGGAAACTGTGAAGACTGAAAATGACAAGTCATATGCCAGTAAAAGAGATTGGGCATCGAACCTTCGAGAGGTAACACTTCTCATCATGATTCCTATGGGTATTTGATGCTAATTATATTTCAGGTGCTATACATGCCATTCTTTGTTTTTTAGCCTATAAATGTGCTTTGGATTGTTTACCATTTGGTAGATGTGCAAAGAACTACATATGGAATGGCTAATTGGATCAAGAGGCTTTTAGTATAAAAGAAATCTAAGCATTGTGTGGTATATATTTGTGAAGCTGTTACTTAGTATTTAAGAGATCTAACAATCAAAGTTATGATTTAGCGGTGAGGCAGTTAGCTCAACTCTTAAGTTGTGGCATTGTCCCTGCAGTCTGTAAGTTTTTTATAGGTCCCCGCTATCTGTTATTTAATCGTTTGTTTGACAGAGGCTCTGTATTGTCGCCTAGAGAGTGACGGAAAAGGTTTTCCTTTCCATTTTATCATGATTTCCACTGTAAGCCCAAGATGCTGCTTAAACCACCTCTCTTTTTTTTTGCTGCAACTTTCCAAGCACTTCAATAGATCTGTGATTATCCGTTTATGTATAGAAAACTAGGAACAAAATTTTACTTTCGACTAGGATACAGTTTTTATTGTACCTCAATTAGAAGTTATTACTAATTATGAAGTAAGTTTTAGATATATGACATATTTGTTAGCATGCACCAAGCTGTTCACTAATTGGCTCGATTGACTTTGCAGGCTGCAAATGCAATATTCGGGGTGATTGGGAGCAGATGGACTGTACCCTGGACAGCAGAGACCATATTGAAGGTTATGCTTCTTTGGATTGCTGCATTTTGGTTTATAGGCTCATGGATGATTCCATTTGCAGCCCACATTGCGGGTTTCAATAAGGACTCTCTGACATTTAGAGGCCAAGCCTTATTGAGCCTCATAACTGATGTAACCGAAGGCATTGCTGGAATTGCAATCCTTCATCGCTGCCTTTCTAGGTTTCGTCCTCTTCCACCTGATTGGTTTAGGTTTGACCTTAGAGGGAACTGGCATATTGATGTGATTCTGGGGTGCTTCATGTTTCCACTGGTTAATCGGCTTTCACAGTTCAACCTTAACTTACTGCCTCTTTTGCCTTCTACACCTGTCACTCTCTCAAGTGTTGAGCAGTCAATTTTGGCTCGAGATCCTGTGGCGATGGGATTGTATGCTGTAGTAGTGTCAATTTGTGCTCCTGTCTGGGAGGAAATAGTCTTTCGTGGTTTTCTTCTTCCTTCCTTGACAAAGTACATGCCTGTATGGTGTGCAGTACTGGTGAGCTCGGTCGTCTTTGCTCTAGCACATTTTAATGTACAGAGGATGCTACCGCTTATTTTTCTTGGGGTGGTAATGGGTGTTATTTTTACACGGTCGAGGAATCTCTTACCATCAATGCTCTTGCATAGCCTCTGGAACGGATTTGTGTTCTTGGATTTGATGAAGTAACTTCTTTACGTTGTGCTTGCTTAATATATAGTACAGTGATTGGCCCATCCAACATCAATGAAGCACAACTCCAGGCTCATTTCGTGGGGCTGCAATTCTTCCAAGTGCCGAGTCTATTCCCCCTAACACGGATGGATGCCTGTTCTGTATCAGCAAAGTCGATCCCAAAATGCTGACAGAAAGCAGTACCGCTAGTCCACCTACTGAATGCAAGAAGTACCAAGTACTGGGCCGACGTGCTATTCATTCAATCAAATCTTGTTTGTTGAGAGCATCATTCCACCACTTTGTTCATGTCTTTGATGACATAAAGGGTATAAGGTATAAAAGAGAGAATGTGAACAATAATATTCCAAAATGGATCGTGTATTCCACCTTATGTGAAATTCCCTTCTAAATTTTTTAATGGGCATTTTCTCATTCTACCTATGTTCTGATCTGTTCTGTTCGTCTTTGGTGGCATACATTTTTGTTACCTAGTGCCAAATTATGTCGCCTCATTTGCCCTGCGGACCAAATTAAAGGAACTTGAAGATATGCCCTTTAATTCGAACAATCCCATATGTTCCCTTCCCCAAGATAACAGTGAGCCCAGACAGGCTCTCTTGGTCTGGAATGGTTTACACAGACAGGAACTTATAATGTCTACAAATTGGGCTAGTTAAGCTAGAATTCATGGTGCGACGGAAGATATTATTATTAAAAGTTAAAACCAATGCCCATCGAGTATACCTTTCTCGGCATGCAATCATTTTATTGAACACATTATTTTGTGTGGAACTTTGGTTGGCCTGACTCTAAACTCTAATCTCCGCATGTGCATTTAGACTACCCTCCTAGTCCTAGTGGCCCAGAAAAATAAAATTGCTTGCAATTCTAATAAAAATCATTGCAAACTTCCAAAAGTATAAATGTCAGAAGTGGGATTTGAACCCACGCCCTCTCTCGAAGACCAGAACTTGAGTCTGGCGCCTTAGACCACTCGGCCATCCTGACTTATACTTAAGCTGCTTAGTTTTTATTTTTAAAGTTGAGACTTAAAGCTTGTTTAAATTATTTGTGTAACTTCTTCGGAACAATAATTGAGAAACATGTATTTCATTATCTTAAAAGAGTCTGAATTTTATATATATAAAAAAAGAGTCTGAATTATCACAAATCTTTCACACAAAGGAAATAACAAGAAGAATAAGGACTAGTTTGGGTACTGAGAATAGTATTCTCATAATACATCATTACTATTCATTATTTTATTATTACTTTTCGCCTACTTTTTACTACTATTCAATATTCTATCATTATTTTTTTTTATTACTATTCACAAAATACCTAAAAATACCCCACTATCCAAACGCAACGAAACATTCATGCGTGACTTTCACTAATTTATTTTTTAAAAATAAAAATAAAGAAGTAATTACAAACAGGAAATTGGTAGTGACATGATAAATAAATGAAGATAAAATAAAATTCGTATCGGTACAACCAAAATTTTCTTGAAAACAAAATAGCAAAAAATTGGTAGTTCACATATCCCCGTGACTGTGTTGTGGGGGAGAAGGACAAATAGGGTTTCAGTTCCGAGGACAAGTTTTACACACTGCTACTCCTTAATTTAGCAATGGACAACTTGGCCTACTCGGCCCATGTCAGTTTTTTTTTTCTTTATTATTATTATTTAATCTAATTGAAACTTTGTCACTGATCAATGTGGGCACGTTGTTGTGGGTAACCAACTAACCATCACGCACATTTATGTGGGCGCACCTAAGCTCATATAAGGACATGGCCGTCACCGGAGCGGTGCATGTGACGCTGCTGTTTGTTATACATCACAGTAAAGATATGTCGGCTTCTGGAGCGCACTCAATCTTGGGGAACGTAAATAAGGGCTTGTTTGGAACGTAAATACTTGCAGTTTTCAAAGAAATCAATGCCTTACTGTTTATAAGAAGGGCCATTTCTAGTTATAGTATTTATTGAATAATGTTATACTCAATATTTTTATTTTATTTTCATATTATTATCATATTATTATGTAAGATATAATATATTTATTATCATTAGACGATAAATAATTATTTAATAAAAGATCATCCAATAATGATAAACGTACCACATCTTACATAGTAAGATTAAAGTAAGATGGTAGTATGATGTATAAAATTTTTCATATATTTCAAGTCCTCACGAAAATCTTAAAGGCTAGCTAGAGCAATATTGTTAATTTCACCCAGAACAAGTTCTGGGTGAAAATGTTGTATATTTATATATCACCAGGGAGAGATGAGAGTAAAATCATGAAAATCAGATACAAAGCCTGTTAAGGTCTAAAAATAGTGCAACAAGTCAGAAGGCCAGGAAAAAAAGTCATTCCCGACCCACTAAGATTATTTGGGCCTTGATTGGTACTGTATGGATCCCCTGGCAGTGGTCCGATGAGGCTGTACAATGTCCGTGTGTTCATCCATGACAGTGAGCAATAAATATATGTATGAAAAATAAAGGTAAGAGACACACAGATTTACGTGGTTCGGCGTAAAGCCTATGTCCATGGGGGGTTTGGCCTAGAAAGGGAGAATTCACTATAATATGAATGATTTACATGAGTCTTTCATGATCTTTCATTATTGCTGTACAATGGAGATCGAAACTCTATCTTTTGGAGAGCTCTCTTCGTTGGAATCCCTGTCGTGAAGTTGAAGAAACTGAAAAAGAAGAAGCCTCCTTTATCCCTGACCTGCTCCTTCATTATTTTATGTCTCATCTTCTCTTTTTTACGTCACAATCTTAACTTTTTCTCATGACACCATTTTTTTTCTCAGCTCTTTATCTCATCCTTTCTCTTCCTTCTCTCTTTCTTTCATTCGGATGAGACCTCCCGCCTTAGATGGACTTAAAAAACCACTTTAGACGGGATATCTTTTATTCCTTCCACCTACTTTCTGTCCAAGTACTTTCAGCTCGTTGCTTTGCTTCGTTTGTCATCGGAAGTTTTAAACATTGATGATCTCATGATGTCAACCTTAATTTTCCTTCTCTACCCAAAGATCATTTTCCTAGCTGCTGATGCTAAGCCAACTAGATAGCAGCTCTTATCATGTCATGGGGACAATATTCAATAATGCAGACATAAGGACTAGTAGACAGACGTACGTACGTACCCTCAAGGTGATACAAAGTGTTGGCATGATTTATTTGTCGAGATCATTTGGTAATTGCTGGCCACATCTTCTTGTATATGGCCGGCCACTTCCTGATCTCCGGCCCCCAACTCATGAGATTTACAAAAGCTGAAAGTTATAAGTACGCTTCAAATTATAATAATCTTTTATAGAAGTCATCAATATATTAGATGTTCAGTACTTCCATTCCTAATTATACAAAGGTGGCCACACATGAAATACCCATAACTTTTCACTTGTATATATGCAGCTTCCTTAGTACGTAATTCAGTTTAATTGGTCATGCCGAAGGATTTTTTTCGAAAAGATATGCATGCCGACCCTTCTTGCACTACCATATCGAACGTTCGTGGCCCTGCGTGTATCCCATAAAATAAATATTGATGAGTGACATATTTGTACAGTTATTGGGAAAAAAGAACAAGAGAAAACAATTACAATTTGGAAAAAAAGGATGCTGAATGGATCTCAATTCTCCACTGCAAATTAATAAGGATATGAGTGTGTTAATTAGCTAGCTAGGTCGATGGATTCCCACTTCGCAGGCCAGGGCGCGCAGTCTCCAGTTTCCCCACAATACATGAGCGGATCATCTGCAAGAATATTTGCATTGGGGCAATACACACGTGGTGGTGGCGGATCACCATTTCTATTATATTTTGATATCCCATTCAACATGCATGTATGGTCCATGCATCAATAGCGTCAGAGTTACAGGTCGTCATTCTCAATATAAGACCAACCTTTTAAGTGCATTTGGTGCGAATTGATGTTTACGAAATATATATTTTTTTAAATGAATAAATATAAGATTTATATAAAAAAGAATTAATTTTTAATGAGTAAGGCTAGAGAGAAGCTACTATAACAGTGCACACTTTACATTCACTGCGTGACTGCTTCTAATTGATTGTTCCTAACACTCATTTGGGGAGATGTGTGGTCTAGATGATGCCACATCATGTGTGCAAAATGGATGCACCTAATAGTGACTTCTATCTATATTTATTCATTTTTAATAGTACATCATATTTTTTTCAAAGCGATTGTATGATAGTTGTGCATTCTACGACTGTATGTAACATTACTTTTTTAAAATATAAAAACGATTTATGTAAAAAAGCACTCTAAAAAAAAACCGAGACATATTATGGGAAAAAAAAAAGTCAGATTCACCCGAAATATTTGTTCTAAACTTGTATTCAATATTATTTAAAAAAAATTAAAAAAATCTATCGCAATAGGATAATCCAAATAATTTATAAGCTACATTATATAGTTCACGAAGCACAAGTATATATTCTATATAAGTAGGGTTTTCATGGGTTTAGTTCTTTCATTTTCCCAACAAAACGAGAATGTAAATAAGGATGAATTGGGCCATCCGTATATTCCAAGGCCGGTGGAAAATCTTGAAGTTCTTGCATGCATTTTCCTAATTAAAAACAAAAAAAACATGAACAAGGATGCATTGGACCGACAGAAACAAAAACAAAGCAAAAAGAGTATTTTTACACATCTGTCCACACTCTCCATACACCATGCACTCAATTTTATTTTATTTTTTTTTTAACTCATTACATTAGGAGTGTTAAGTGTGTGATAAATAGTAGAGTGTGAAGAAGATTTTTTCAAACAAAAAAAAGAAGAAAAAAGAACCTGGGACAGTGTGGGACGGCTGTCGAGTAAGAAGAGATTCCACTGCCCATTCAAGTTGCATCTGTGCCGTCCAACGTCAGCATTTAAAGAATAAGAGTGTGGTCCCAGCCATCGGCAGATATTTCTGAACACGTACGTGCAACTCACTCTTCCTTGGCCTTTGGGAGCTTATCCGATTCGCATTTCGGAGCTTCTGGAAACTGTTCTATGTGCTTACGACACTCTGCAAGCAAGTATAAGATCCCATTTACTATTTCTTTTTCAAGGCAATTTTATCAATTTTTATTCAGATATTTTAAGATTTTTACAAAATTTTTATTAATTCATATTTTATTAATGGAGAAATGTTATAAAAATATCTTACATTACACATTTTTATCTAATCAACATATTTTATCATTTTTATCCTTATATTTAAACATACACATATTTAAACATTAAGATAAAAAATAAAAAAATAAATCACATGTTAATTAGATAGAAGTGCGATGTAAGACTTCTATATATAATTTGTCCAATTAATTATGTCAACCAACCCATTTGTATTTGCCAACATATCATCTTTTAAATTTTATAAATAATATTATATATAATCGTGAAATAAGTAATACGTAATTGTTTTGAAATAAAATAAAATTTATTATTAAAAAATTAATTTTTTATATAAATTTTATATCTACTTATTTTTTTCAAACAGTTTCACAATAAATATCATTTCTTAAATTTTATTATCGTATAATCAACGTTGTAATCTTTTATTCTTAATATTTTATTTACTTTTTACAAATAGAAAGTCAGAAAATTCGTAAACTGTCAAACCGATACATTAAACAGCCAAAATAGCCACGTAAGAGCATTGGCAATGAACTAGCCATTACCAAGTCTAAAATTTGGCTAGAATCTTACATTTTGGCTATTGTATTAACTTTTGACTATTTGAGTCCACATTGGACTAGCCATTTTAAAGTCAAAATAATATTATTATATTATATATTTTAATAATATTTGACAATTTTTTTTTTCATATTTTGTAAATATACTTCATATATTTTAATAATATTTGATAAAAAAAATTATATAACAATTCTTGAAACCAACAAACTAATTTTTGCTAACTTTTTTTTTTTGCCAACAAGTAGAGTCATTAACTTTAAGTTGTAATACTGCAAGTCACTCGGATGCACATTAACTTTACGCACCTAGATTGCTACATACATTCATAGCATTGTGAGATTCACAAACCAATTACTTAGTATTAACAAAAAAAAAAAAAATTAAGAAAAACTATGATAGAAAATAAGTATATTTTGTTATTTATATTTTTATATTGTGTATTAAGCTAATAATGATAGAAAATAAATGTACCCTCAATTAGAAACTTTATCATAAAAGAAAAGTAATTTGGCAAGAAAAATTACCAAAAAGGGAGGGAAATTGAGAAAAAATAATAAAAAACTCATTTGGTCCTTCAATAGTGTATCTCCAAATATAGTTAGGTGGGAAAAGTTACTGTAGCTCAAAACTAAAAAATATGGCTATAGCTAATTCAATGTAGAAATTTTGTGATAAAAAAAGGTAAAATTTGCACTTGGCGTTGGCACTAGCCATTGCCAATGCTCTAATGAACCTTGACACTACTCCTCTCTTTGTGTAGGTTGGCAATAAAAAGCCAACGGAGGAGTCCTGAAAAAGCGGGAGCAAATCTCTCCGTCTCTGTCTCTCTTGCTTCACCGCCGCCATTAACCACTTCTCAGTACCTGCTCCAAGATCCGCTTCTTTCCGCCTTATTAATCTACCGCCATGACACTAGAGATTTAAAAAAGAAACAAGAATTTGAGTCGGAGAAAGACGGAGAATCGATTGAGGAAAAGTCGGTTAGATCGTGGAGTTTTCAGTTTCGAACACGAAAACTTCTGATTTCGCTGTTTGACTATTTTTCCCGAGCTTTTGAATCCTTATTCTCTGGTAATAATACATAACAGGCTTGGAACTCGTGTCCTCTGTGTTTGGCTGTGAAGTCGGTTTCGAAATGGAACAGAAAAGCATATTGTTGTCGGCGTTGAGTGTAGGGGTGGGAGTGGGAGTGGGGCTTGGGTTTGCTTCGGGACAGGCCGTGAGCAAATGGAGCAGAGCCGGTTCTGGCTCAAACGCCGTCACTCTGGAGAAAATGGAGCAGGAGATGCTCCGGCTTGTAGTTGACGGCAGAGAAAGCAAGGTCACGTTCGACCAATTCCCCTACTACCTCAGGTGAACTGAAACTAGAATACTTCCTTATTTCCCCTTCCATTGATTTCCATCTCTCTCTCTCTCTCTGTGATTTGAATGATAAAATTACTTCAACTATAAAGATTTCTGCTAGAAATTCAGGTATCATAGATGATGATACGACACAATTAAATCTATGCTTTGTGAAAATGATAGCTGATATCGCATTAATGATTTAAGTTTTTAATTTTAATGCAACTTCATCGCGGATTTTCTAAATTAATATTACTTACTATGCATATTGCACTTTACTTTTACTCTTATCAATTTTTTTTGTAGAGTTATTATGGGCAGAAGATACCATCTATTTTGTAAGATTTAATTTATAAAATTTAAAATTTATATTCGAAATCAAAGTATATTCAAACACTTTACTAAATATATTATTTATAAATAATTTTCTTTTTTTATCATTAATCATATAGAACAACTAAATTTAATATCTGATCATAATAATGAAAAATAGATATAAGGCACAAATTACATGCATTCAAACGTAGCATTGGGCTGACAAATGACAATTGCAACTTGAAGACATTATCGTCTTCCTACTATCGACTCCAATGTCCCAACGGTATGAAAAAAATGTAATATCACACTATTTCTCTACTTGTTATAATATATCATATATCTCGATATTTCTTTCTTTTAAAACCATAATGCAAATGTTATTCCGTGAAACCATCGAGTATGCCTTTTGTGTTTTGGGTAAGGAGAAGAAAGCACGAACGGAGATCAGATCTTCTAAGCGAGAAGCTGCGGATCAAAAAGGGGAGGCAGAGGATTGAAGGGAGAGGCAGAGCTTTCGGCTCCGAAGGGATTCCGTCGTCTTTCGATTTTGTGTGTCGATTTCGAGTTGGGGGGGGGGGGGGGGGGGTAATGCTCAATGTTTTGAATACCGTACTAGTAACTGTTTCGGTCAATATATTAAAACGAAATATTTTGATATTCGTACCATTTCAGTTACTGGATATCGTTTATATATGAATAAAGTATATATATTTTAAAATAATAGTTTATATATGAATAAATTATATATAAATATATATAAATTATAAGGTCGAAATCTGAAATATCAGTCGAAATCTGAAATATCAGCTAGTATAGACCGAAACGGCATATCAGAATCGGTATCGGTCGAAATTCTGATCGGTATGAAACTCGACCCTTTTCTATATTGATTACGCCACAGAAACGGTATATTTCGACTCAATATGATACAAAATTCAAAACTTTGGTAATTGTGCTTGAGGAAGATGAAGGTGAAAGATAGAAGGAAGAAATCGAAGACAAAAACGAAATGAGGGGAGCTCTGGAAATGGGGTGGGGAAGGGGAGAACGACTCATTTTGGGCATCACAAAGAAACTTAATTGCAATTCTCTGGCCGGTTGTGACTTTTTCAATTAGGTTTTGCTACACAACCTCTACCACACTCCACATTCCACATTTTTTTTAATTTTTAAAATTTTTTTAAAATTATTTCAAATTTTTTATTCATTATTCATATAATAATATTTGATAAAAGAAAAAAATAATAAAAATTAAAAAAAATGTGAAGCGTAGAGTGTTAGGAGATTGTGAAGATTTTTTATTTTCAATTTCGGTTATTCAATCTTGATATTCATAAATAAGATCTTGTTGGGTTTTGTGAACCCCGATTAAAAAGAAATAAAAAATTTATTATCCGGTTTGTTTTTTTTTACATACTCAACCTGTATACCACTAAAGTCACAATGATTTCTACAAAGGTGGGAGACTTTAACCTGGATGGGATTTTCTAGAGTGTCCCGTTTAAACGAAGGATAATAATGGAGATGTGGGTATTCTGTTGGCGTGTATTGATGTATACTTATATTCCACAGTTTTGTATTAGAGTAATGCTACATACAATCGTAAAATGCGTAAACGCCGTGTAGTCGCTTTGAAAAAAAGTAGAGTCTATTATTAGAAAATTAATTTTTTTTTTCATGTGGATCCCATATTTATTCATTTTTTTCAAAGCGACTGCATGACACTTGCACACTCACAACTGCAAGTATCATTTCTCTTTGTATTATTGTTTACCTCAAGGGTGGTGCTACTCCCACAGAGGGAGGCCACCGAAACCGCTACCGATTAGGCAAAAATATATATATATATATATATATATATATATTATCTTCTTTTTGTTTTTTATTTTTCAAATTTTTAAAATTCATTAAATATGTTTTTAAAAAAAATAAAAATCAGAAATTCATTTTAAAATCCTTAATTAAAAACTAAAAAAAAAAAAAAAAAAACTCAATTGGTGGCCACCATTGGTGACCACCTTGCGTGGGAAAAGCATATTCCTTTGTTTTAATACACCTAACGGGAAAATCATAAAGAGACGGGATTCTTTTCTCTCAAATTGCGGATAACGAACGTATGAAATAATAAATTAGGATCTTTTAGAATTGAGTAAAATCCTGAACACTCGGATTAAACAAGTGGTTTTAGATACTTATATTCGGATCCTAAATTGTGACAATTGATACCCTTCGCTTGATTCCTTCTTCTCAACCTCTGTATCAGGTTGTGTGTAATAAAAGAGTGTACAAATTAAATGGAAGTGATATAGATGCATCAAGTGCTTTTCTTTGTTTCTGCCCATTCATTTAATTCTAAGATGACCGCTAAAGCCATCGCTAATTTTACTATTAAAGTACTATTATTTAATGTCATATCGTCTCGGTAAATGAGAATGCCATCAAAAGAACATCAGTTCTGGGCATTTTTTGTTCTGAAGAAGCTTCACACTGTTATTTGTTTCCTTATGGGATGTACACATAATTTGTTGTTACTGGAATATATTTGCATATAGTTATTAGTCCTTCGATCATTTTACGCTAATCTTGATGCTCTTCTTTGGACAATTCCTATGACAGTGAGCAGACACGGGTCTTGCTAACAAGTGCTGCCTATTTCCATTTGAAGAATGCAGATATTTCGAAGTACACACGAAATCTTTCTCCTGCAAGTCGGGCTATTTTGCTCTCTGGACCTACCGGTTGGTTGTCTGAACCATGACATTTACCTCATCTGGAATATATGAAACATGTTTACATTTTAAAATTTCACCAAGATGTTAATCAATATAATTTTTGTGTTGCAGAACTTTACCAACAAATGCTTGCCAAGGCTTTAGCCCATTTCTTTGAAGCAAAGTTACTACTGTTAGATGTAACCGACTTTTCACTGAAGGTTAGTATCTGCAGTTGCTGTTGTCTTTGAAGTTTATCTCGTTCTAATAATTGTAGTGGTTGGGTTTGTATGTACAGATTCAGAGCAAATATGGTAGTGCCAACAAAGAATATGTAAGATTTCCCTCATAGATCTGATCATGTTCGCCTCGTGTATGAATTGTGTATTTTCCAGTACGATTTGCATGCATGAAGAGTTTACTATTCGACTGCCTCTTTTTTTATTTCCTCCAGTTGGTGATCTTGTTTTGTAGTCCTTTAAAAGGTCCACTTCAGAGTCAACCTTGGAGCGATTGTCTGACTTATTTGGATCATTTTCAATCCTTCCACACAGGGAGGATGCTAAAGGTATAAAGAAAAAGATAATTGCTTTTTATTCTGGGGGACCAATTTGATCAGTGGTGAATGCTTTGTCATCATTTGATCTTTACACCTTATGAACTCTTCACAGTATGGTTCTATAAAACATTGTTGTAAGATCTGTAATCATCTCATTGTTGTTTTATACTTCCTCTGAGGAGTTTTGGGCCCTATATGTGACATATTATCTAATAGAGATAATTGTGTTTTCTTCAAACAGGAAGAATAGCAAGATCTGATAAGTTTAGTTGCCAGGATATAGGATTTGGCTCCAATCTTTAGTTTGTAGCATGTACACTGGTAATATCATGCTCAACCTAATTAATATTTTGGTATGCCTTTTAATTTTATATTATTTATTTCTTGACTCAATTGATATTTTGGTTAGTACCGTCTATGTCATGTATCTATGATTCTCATCTTGTGCTGTATCTCTGACAAAAAAGTTTTTAGTTTCAGGTACACTATGGTGGCAAAGCAGTGGGGTGGATATTGGATCGAGGTATTGTAGGGCGGATGGCCTTAATTGGCGACAAAATAAATGTATGAGGTCCCTCTTTATTACTTCATCTTTATGATTGCCTGTTGTTCACAAAATGCAGGCCATCAGAAGTTTCTTCTCATCCTTCTAAGCTTCGTAGGAATGCCTCTGCTTCAGCTAACATCAGCAACCTTGCTTCACAAAGCACTCCTGCAAATCCAGGTTTTTTACCCAAAAAAATAAAAATATTAAAGATTCCTGATTGATACGTGGGACTGCAAGAAAGTTCAGGGAATAGTGTATTGTGTTAATGAAATAAGTACGGTATTTGACGACTGATTCAGTGTGAGTGATGCTGTGTGATGGATATTTTATTCCTAGAATGTGCAATGTTTGACAAGAAGGATTTCAAGCCCTTGTTGTGCACATTGTTATTGGTGTTTCTTTTTTAACAACTTTGTGTGCCAATTCATCATGGTTATAGTGAATCTGAAGTTTGGTGCATTTTCTAATGCAATGAGTGTCCAGGAACCTTTTAGTGGTGATTTAAACACGTCGTATCAGTGTATTTATGTTAGGGGCATAGATGCTTTCAATGCGTTACATGCTCTTGAGGTTTCATCTAAGTTATGAAAGCTTGACTCACTGCATGAAATATTATGGATAAGAATAAGATGCTACTTAATACGAATTTTAAGTGCGACTGCTCTTTACTGTCTTTTCTCTGTCAATCATGCCCATGCTTTTTATTAATTATGATATTTATAGAAGACAAGATCTTGTAGATATTTTTTATTCCTTATAACAGGATTCTATGCTTTCTGCTGCTTTTGATTTCTTTTCTTTCTGCGTTCTTTAATTTTCTAGCTCCTCTCAAACGCACAAGCAGCTGGTCCTTTGACGAGAAGCTTCTTATACAGTCTCTCTACAGCGTACTGTCCTATTGTTGTGAATTTCAGTGAGAGTCTTCCACAGTCTTCATTTGTTACTTCATGAAGATATTGACAGGTGGAAACATGTGATGAATTGTTTTGCAGGTTTTGGTTTCTGTGTCAAAAACCATGCCCATCGTGCTGTATCTTAGGGATGTTGATAAATTCTTGCTTAGATCACAAAAGATATATAACGTTTTTCAGAAAATGTTGAAGAAACTGTCTGGATCAGTGCTGATCCTTGGTTCACGAATTATGGATCCTGATAATGACTATGGAGATGTGGACGAGAGGCTTACTGTTCTCTTCCCTTACAATATTGAGATCCGGCCTCCAGAGGATGAATCCCATCTTGTCAGCTGGAAGTCTCAACTGGAGGAAGATATGAAGATGATCCAAGTTCAAGATAACAGAAACCACATCGTGGAAGTACTTTCATCAAATGACCTTGATTGTGATGATCTGGATACAATCTGTTTGGAAGACACAATGGTTCTCAGTAACTACATTGAAGAGATAGTGGTATCAGCAATTTCTTATCACTTGATGAACAAGGATCCTGAATACAGAAATGGAAAGCTTGTCATATCATCTAATAGGTAAGATTCGCATTTCTAGTGGTGTCCCAGATATTTAAGACTTAAGTTCTATGTACTTATAATATTGTCACTAATTTGGAACAGCTTGTCCCGTGGATTGAGTATATTCCAGGAAGGAAAATCTGGTGACAAAGATTCTTTGAAGTTGGAAGCCCATGCTGAAACATCTAAGGTCTGTTGGACGAATGTTTGTACATTATGTTGAGAATAATCGATCTGATCTATACCAGTATGATCAGTTTCCTGCTTCTTTTCAATTACTTACAGAATATTGTTGGGGAAGAGGCTGTTGGCGTGAAGCCAGAAACAAAGGCTGAAAGCACTGCCCGTGAACACAAAAGTGAAGCAGAAACATCCGCTTCAGTGCCAAAGGTAGATGGGGATAATTCAGTTTCATCTTCCAAAGCTCCAGTGAGCCTTTCTTCTTCTTCTTCTTCTTCTTCTCCTTCTCTCTCTCTCTCTCTCTCTCTTTTTTAGAAAAAAAAAAATCCCTTTTCCACTTATGGACTTCTTTGAAATGTATGAGATTGCGGCTGATTTATCAATTCTCATGGTACAATAGTGTATGGCTTTCTAATTGGCTATTTTTCTATAATTGTTTATGTGGAAATGTTTTTGCATGTCACTTTCTAACAGGAACCCGACAATGAATTTGAGAAGCGCATTAGGCCAGAGGTCATACCGGCAAATGAGATTGATATAACCTTTGCCGATATTGGTGCATTAGACGAGATCAAAGAGTCCCTTCAGGAACTAGTGATGCTCCCTCTCCGAAGACCAGACCTCTTCAAGGGAGGCCTTCTAAAACCTTGCAAGGGAATATTGCTATTTGGTCCACCTGGCACTGGGAAGACAATGCTGGCCAAGGCCATTGCCAAGGAGGCTGGAGCAAGCTTCATAAATGTATCCATGTCTACCATCACTTCTAAATGGTTTGGTGAAGATGAGAAGAATGTCCGAGCATTATTCACTCTGGCAGCCAAGGTCTCTCCGACTATTATATTTGTAGATGAGGTTGATAGCATGCTTGGGCAGCGGACTAGAGTTGGGGAGCATGAAGCCATGCGGAAGATAAAGAACGAGTTCATGACTCACTGGGATGGGCTCTTGACAAAACAGGATGAATGCATCCTTGTTCTCGGTGCAACCAATAGGCCATTTGACCTTGATGAAGCAATTATTAGGCGCTTTGAAAGGAGGTATTTTACATGGTGACTTCTAGTTTTGCGTTAAGACTTTTACTTGGCAATATCGTGTTTTCTTTTTTCGTTTCCATTTAAAATTTGCTTTAGAAATGCAATTTTTTTTTTAATCTCCTTTCATGTATATGATGAGTGCAATTACAGCTTTGTGAGAATCACCTGCTTACTCTGAAGATTGCAGTGTTAAATATAGTATAATGTTTGTCGCATAACATAGCTTGTCATTAACATGTAAGCCAGGAGGAAAATCTCCATATTTGATTCCTAGCAAAAGGAATATTGTCTGGTGTCAAGCCACTTGAACAATGCTTCAAGTTTTCCCAACAAAGTTTTTTTTGGAGAATTTGGACCCAACAGACGGATGCCTACAATTTTTTAGAGAATCGCTTCTGCATATAATAATGCTCCCTTCCATGTAACAGAATTATGGTGGGATTGCCATCCGTGGAGAACAGGGAAATGATCTTCAAAACTCTGTTGGCAAAAGAAAAGGTAGAAGAAGGACTAGACTTTAAGGTGCTAGCAACAATGACAGAAGGATATACTGGAAGTGATCTGAAGGTTCGAGTTTGATGCATACTTTTATCTTTGATTGTGTAATTAGTTATTATTAACTAGGTCCAACCATTTAGAACAGATTTTGTGCACAACTGCTGCTTATCGGCCAGTCAGAGAGCTAATACAGCAAGAAAGTCTAAAGGTTTTGGTAAGTGTAGCAACAATTTTTAGTTAGTTACAGAATACTTCGTGTAAGTGATTTTAATGTAAATTCTACTTATGATCTATTCTTTGCAGGAGAAAAAGCAGAGTGCTGCAGAAGGGAAAGAAGTTCACTCTGCAGAAGGGCAGATTCCAGGAAGTACTTCAGAGACAAAGGAAGGTCAGGAGGGAGTAATTACCCTTAGGCCATTGAACATGGAAGACTTGAGACAAGCAAAGAATCAGGTAAAATATCCGTGTGTGTTGTGTCTGAAGGATTACGTTGTTTTATTCGCACTGGGTGTCCGGAAACAAAGTCCCTACTGCCTAACAGCTGTGGACAAAGCAAATATCATCGGGTAGGGTGGGAATTTTTTGTGAATTTCATGTGGTCGTGGGATTTGAGGTTTAATGTATTATGCTGAGGAAGAGGACGGAGATTGATTTGACATAAGTGTTTTAGCCAATTGAGGTTTCTGTTATTTATGTTTGGACCATTTCTTTTGCTATTTGGAATGCAGGTTGCTGCAAGCTTTGCAGCTGAAGGATCTGTAATGAGTGAGCTGAAGCAGTGGAACGATTCGTATGGAGAGGGAGGCTCAAGGAAGAAGCAGCAGTTGACTTACTTCTTATAATGAGGTTGGTCAAAAGGCTGTTGAGAAAAATGATCTTAATTATTGGGGTGAATCGTTTGCATTTTCCATGAGTTATGAAATGCTGGTGGCTAATCCTCTCCTCTGACCGCAAGGTTCCTCTCCAGTGTAACATGGAGTTGAAGTAGTCAACAAGAAGATGGTGTCGAAAACAAAGCGCTAAGAAGAGCTTGTCCACTGAATATGCCCTAATAACTGGTAATTGAAAATCTGGAACCATCATGTAGTACGGTTGCCATAGTTTTTCTAGGGATAATGTGTGTAATAATGCTTCAGACGGAGCTTGTTACAAGTTTTCCTGCTAAAACAGCTCACTGCTGTTTAAGCAGTGTTGTTTGGGAGTTCCTTTTGACTGATCATTAATAGGTTGAGAGAATCAATTATGAGAATGTTTAAGATTAGCAGATACTCGGCATCTTAAGGATTCATGAACAGCTGCTATGTCGTAATGGTAATCAAAATGAAGTAGAAGTGAAAGTAACAAGACCCTAAGGGTTTCAGAAGATACCAAATTACATGTGCAAAATTATTAAGAACAAATAAAAGTGAAATTTTGGCAATTCCCGTGAGGGTATTTGTCCCACAAGTTGGTGATGAACAAAGAGAATTGAGTGTATTCATTTATGCACTAATGACCCTTATTTATAGGTTATCATGCACCAGTTGGCAAAGGGCACAACCATTGGTAATCTAATGGTAACCCAAAGGTCACAACCTTAAGAAGTGGCACAACCAGGTTGTCTCTTGACACTTCACTAATCATACACAACCTTTTGACTTTATATTTCTTTAAACATCACCCCTCATGGGAACCATCATCATGTTAGAGGGTGTCATTCCAAGGGGTATATCGTTCGGTGATCACACCCCTTAGAATAACATCTCTCACTTGATCACACAAGACGGTGATGATCCAGTTGAGTATTCTACCTTGGTACTAATATGAGCTTTCCATTACTAAACTCTCATATGCTACTATTGTAGATCGACGTCAGAGCATGACAAGCCTCTACGTGCACACGTTTTTTGTCATTACCTTATCTGACCGCACCCTTTACCATATGTGCTTCCACTGATCACATATTAGAGGTGACTTCATTTTACTAAAAATCAAATTTAGTAAACAACATCAATTCTCCGTGACTGGATCAATAATCTATATCCCGTGATTGGATCAATGATCCATACCCCTGTCACAATTGACGACTTCAGCCGAATACATAACACATGTATCAACCTGCGCTAAATTTTCGCTAAGTACTTCCTTTAGAAGCTATTCCTGAGGTTTTCTCTAATTACCTTATCAACGACTTTGCAAATGATTAATCATTTAGTTAGGTAATTAAATCACATTTCACTAAAACTTTAGTGAATGACATTGAATTTTCGTTAAATACTTACTCACCTGAGTCTTTCTTAATCACCTTATCAGCGACTTTACCATGATCAACCTTTTACTTAGTTAATTAACCTGCACTAAAATTTCGTTAAGTACTCACCCTAAGGCTATTCCTGAGGTTTTTCTTGATCACCTTATTAGTGACTGTACAAATGACCAAAATTTTCATTTGGGTATCATTAGGGGTGTGTATCCGGACCGGTTTTTTTCCCGGTCCGGTCCGAAACCCGGAAATCCGGGTGTATCCGGGCGGTTATCCGCCCGGATTACACCCGGGCGGGTGAAAAGAATCCGGATCCGGTTATGGATCCGGATCAGTGACCCGGTTATCCGTAACGGGGTCATTAAAAAGAAAAAACCTGCCCCAATCCCTAATCGGCTAATCCCTTCTCCGAAGTGGCTCTTCGACGTCTTCTCCTTTCTCTTCTCCTACTCACTTCGACGCAACGCCTTCTCCCACTCTCTTCGACGCAAGACTCTTCGACGCAACGTCTTCTCCTTTCTCTTCTCCTACTCTCTTCGACGTAAGGTATATTTCTCAAGCCCTTCTCAACAGTTTGCACATCTCTCTTTCTTTACTTTGTTAGTTTCTGTAAATGAAGGGTTTCTGGGATTTTTGTATGTTTCTGTAAAGTTTATGAGTGTTGGGATTTTTTTGTAAACGATTTGTGTTTTGGGATTTTTGTGTTTTAGGGTTTTATTGTATTTTTGGGTGTTTTAGGGTTTGATTGTAAATGACCGAGTTCTGAAAAAGAGAACAAGAGTTTTGAGCACTGTGCTAACTGCTTGGGTATTGATCCACTTAAATTGTTAGCTACTAGGCTCATATTTTGCAAATGAAAACCCGTAGTTGTAAGTATGGAAGTATGCATACAGATCGCATTATATGTCTGCTACAAGTATACACATAAAAAGAAAAATGATTAAAAGAACTTTTGTTACGCATTTTGTTGGTATATTTAGATTACCATATCTTAAAACTAAATAGAACTTCGATGAAGACAGTTTGGCCAAACATGCATGAAAATAATCGAACTTAGCCAGGATGAATGGACAACCCATTAAAAATCATTGGATATTCTTTCTCAAAACACAAGGCCATAAGAGTAATAACATGTCTGATTTCAGGCTTGAATGCAGTTAAACTTAATTATCATGTGGTTGACTTACATTCAAGCCATTCCATAGACTCTAACTCAATTTGTGGATGCTTATCTGCTTTAATGTCACATACATACACACCACAGGAAGTGCATTGATTAAAAAAATACAATATATAGTAATGATGGTCTTTCAAGGCGTGTTTGACAAACAAACTTGAGGATTAATAAAATACAATACACAGTAATGAATCATTATATATACTAATGATGGTCTTTCAAGGAGGATTTTAAAGTGTTGAATAAAGAAATTTGAAAGGCAGACCTTTGTATAAAATCTGGGCTCCCGATAGTGGGTTGGGTTGTAACTTGTACCTATAATATGCTTGTCAAACTATTAGCAACTGTTGATAGGAGTGGTTCATCGAACACCCTCAATCCCTTCTTAGCAACTGTTGATAGGCCTAGAGTCCCATCAAAACTAATGTCTGCTTGATTTACAATGGAAATTACAGTTTCATCATCGCTTCCTGAAATGGTGGAAGTGATTGTGACATAAAAAAACACTCCAACTCCATTTCAAATCCAAAAATATCTTGCATATTATATTCCTACAAAAACTTGATTTAATAATCCACAAAACTTGATTTCCCGATAGAAGGTAATAACAAATGAATTGATATTTATACTGCCTTGTACCTATATTTCGAATTTTAATGAGAATAATTCCTACATGTCTCCTTCTTGCAGTTTTTCTCCTTGAAATAACATGTAGTTCTTAACTGTATTTTGGAACTTGCTCCTCTTAGAGATAGAAAGATATATGAGAATTGTATTTTGGAATTGTAAGTTATTTATTTATTTAAATTCTTTCTATCTTGCTCATGGTTTTTTTATTTATTTAATGATTAAATAATGGATTATTGCTTTCCATCTATATACACTTTTTGTGAAGAAATTTCACCAACCAGCATCAAAATATCCACATACATGCTTACTGCATCCTCCAGTCCTTTCAAATCTTCTTAGCCATCTATTTTCTCCAGCTCCATTTGACACAATTAATCTAACACCAAATTAGTAGAGACAGAGATGATAATGTACAGCTAACTAACCTGTATATATTCTGTCATTGTTGGTTTTGTCTGTTTTGTTACCTAAGAATGATCTAATTGGCCAAACTTGTTTGATATTTGCTGTCATTGTTGGTGCTTATTATATTTGCTGAAGTATATACATTATTTTTTATGTTTAAAACAGATGGAAGGTAGTTTTAGTGGTAGTGTTGGTGGATCAGCGCCTATTTCATTGGATCAGCGCCTATTTTTATCGATAACTTTAATGTCAACTATGCTTTTGAATCTTTGATGCATCTGTAGTTATCAACTCTCTGTTGCATGTGTATGTTTGTTCCGTAAGTATCATTACTGGAACTAGAGAATTGGCTATTGCTTATTTCTGCAACTTCTTTCGAAAGCTTAATGTCAATCTAAACAGAAGCAGTTATAATTTTTACCTTTCAAAATATGCTCTATGAGTACATTTCTACTTTTTTCATTTCACTCGTCGTGTCTCATTACTTTTCTTGTACCTTTCTTTCGGAGTACTTCTTTCTGTTTCTTGTACATTTTTTATTACGCTTCCATGCCTATGTCAATGAGATATCGATGACCTGCATAGTTTTTTATTTTGTCTAGATGTAAATGACGCAGTAGCTTTTTTTCTCCAGGGTGAGTTTTTGAGAACTTGAACATATATCTGTACTCAATTCATCAGTTGTTGCTCTCTCGTTGTCATTATTATTTTGGTATTATTGACTTAGCATCCCTTGTAAAAAAAAAAAACAAAAACAAAAACAAAAGCATGTAAATTAGATTTCCCATATCCCTCATCTCCATCAAATATTGAGGGGTGAAAATGAAGATTGCAAATCCCCTACATTCTTCTTTACATTGTTATTGCAAATCTCGTCTAGTGACCATTTTCTTCTTTAACCATGCACACGATGACCATATCTAACTCTTTTATTTCATGGCCTTGTCTCTACATAACTCAAATGTAAATTGATACAAACCATATCAATTACTTAAGAACATCTGCACCTGAGCTAAAAGAAGAGAGAGCAATGCTGTTAGAGGAGTGGTTGACCATGGAGAGCAGTTTTGGTGAGCTTGGTGATGTTGGTTTAGTCCAGGCTAAGCTGCCAAAGAAGCTCAAAAAGAGGAGGCCTATTGTAGCCGAGGACGGTCCTGCTGGGTATGTATAACTAAATTTACTAGTCTTTTCTTTCTGTTTAGCCCCTGAAGTGGCTGGTTTCATTTAGTTATGCAGTTTTTAATTGTTTGTTGGTCTTTATTGCTTATGAATCATGTACTCTTTATAAACGTGGATTAGCAGGGTGCCATCCTCAAGATGAGTATATTGAGAAGTTACGACACCCAAGTCTGTATATTCCCCGAATTTATCATCAATGCATTCAAGCTCTATCGATTCCACTGAGAATTCTTCTTCCATCCTTGCTGCTAGCAGTAAGAGAAGGCTTGTATTCACAAACAGTGATCAAAATTGCCCACCAAAGAGAAGCTGCCAACCATAGATTGTTATTTGCCTTCATCAATATTCTTCTCTTTTGTAACTATTATTCAGTAATATTCTTCAGCAATAATGTGAAGGTCAATGCATGTTCACATGCCCAAGTAGTAGAAAAACTTAGTATTGATAACTAAGGTCTGTAATATGTATTTAAGGTCTACACTAAGCATGGTATCAGAATTTGTTTAAAAAAAAAAAAAAAACCGGATTAAATCCGGTTATTATCCGGATTTAATCCGGATATCCGGTTATAACCGGATATCCGGATTTAATCCGGATATCCGGTTATAACCGGATATCCGGATTTAACCCGGATATCCGGATTTAACCCGGATATCCGCCCGGATTAAATCCGGATTAATCCGGGCGGATAACTGCCCGGTTTTTAAAATCCGGATCCGGATCCGGTTGTGGCCGGATATCCGGATCCGGATCCGGATGCACACCCCTAGGTATCATCATAACTCTAATTTTCTAGGCATCCCTAGAATTTGCTGAGTTATGCATGTCAACCATTAGATTGTTTCACTTAGGTTTCTCTCAATCTCATTCTAATCACATGTTCTCTGAATTTCTCTAGAAATAAACCTTTAGTCATCGAATCTGCTACCATCTCGGTCGATGAAATAAAATTAACGTTGACCTCACCTCTTTCTGCAATATCTAAAATATAGTGATAATGCGTATCAATATATTTTTCCTTGGAATTCTGTGTTTCACTTTTTATCAATGAAATGACAGACTGACTATCACAAAACACATTGATTGGTTCTGTGGATGTACCCAAATTCAAGTTTTCAACAAAGCGTTTTATCTACACGGCATTACTCACTGTAGTACTAAAACCAATATACTCTACTTCTATAATAGACTTAGTAACACAGTCCTGTTTCTTATTTAACCAAGAAACTGTTGTTCCACCAAATAGAAATATATATCCAGTTATAGATTTTCTATCATCTACATAACTTCCAAAATCAGCATCACTAAAGCTGGTTAATTCTAGATCACTATTCTCAAAGCACAATTTCAAATTTTTGGTACCTTGTAAATATCTTAATATATCTTTCACTACTTGCTAATGTTCTTTACCTGGATTGGATTGAAATATACTTACCAATCCTATTGTATGAAAAATATCTGGTCTGGTACTTGTCATTGCATACATAAGGCTTCCTACGGCTTGAGCATAGGGAATTTTAATCATTTCACTTATTTCCTCCTCATCTTTTGGACACATACTTTTATTTAAAGTATGAGCTTTACAAACAGACATACTTAAAAGATTTATAATTTTCCATACCAAACCTTTTAAACACTTTTTCTAGATATTTTTCTTGATCTAAAAAAAATAGATTTGAATTTCTATTTCTAGAAATTATTATACCAAGAACATAGGAGGCTTCGCCCATGTCTTTCATTTCAAATTTAGATTTCAATAATTTTTTTGTTTCATGCATCATATCTAGATAATTACCTACTAGTAATATATCATCAACATACAATGATAATAATGTTAATTTATTATCATTTTTCCATATGTATATACAATGATCTAGTTGACTCATTTCATACCCCATTTCCAAAATGGCTTGGTTAAATTTCAAGTCAAGTACCACTGTCTTGAAGATTGCTTAAGTTCATACAGTGATTTCCTCAACCTGTAGACTTTCGCTTCATGTCTTTTAATTTGGAATCATTCTGGTTGAATCATAAAGATATACTCTTTTAATTCACCATTGGGAAAATCTGTTTTTTACATCTAACTGATGTACTTCTAAATTCATCCTAGCAACAATGGACATAATGATCCTTACGAATGTGAACTTTGCCACATGCGAATATGTATCCACAAAGTCTACACTTGGTTGTTGAGTATATTCCTTAGTCACTAACCTTGCTTTGTACATTTCCAAACTACCATCAACTTTAAATTTTCTTTTGAGAACCCATTTACAACAAATATCTTTTCTATCTTTTGGAAGATATGTTAACTCCCAAATATTGTTTTTGTTTATTGATTTTATTTCATCTTTCATGGTCTCAAGCCATTTATCTGAATCAATACTATTGACTGCCTCAGAAAAATTTTCAGGATCATTATCTAAATTTTTCAAACTGGTATTTAGTGCATAATGATCTTGAAATAATATTGATGGTCTTCTGGATCTTTTACTCTCACTGTCTCCAACATCAATACCTGAAAATTGATTTTCATCTGACTTTCTTTTATTTTTATTATTCTATATTTGAATAATATCAAAATTTTCATTGTCAGACTCTGTGGAGATCTATTGATTCTCTAAATCATTTAATAAATCTATCTGATCAACGAGAGTAATAAGATTCGTATTTTCTAAGAAAACGGCATCCCAACTTTCTATCAATCCTATTTCAGAATGATAAAATTTTTAGCCACTTTCATTTTTTACAAACCAAATAAACCTACATTTTCAGGTTTTACTTTTTAATTTATTCCATAGTGAACTTGGGATAAGCATTTGTGCCTTACAACCCCACACTTTGAGATTGTTTAAGTTTGATTTATGTCCCGTCCATAACTCGTAAGGTGTAAGAGGTTTTGCTTTAGTTTTAACTCTATTTAATATATATAGCAATCGATAATACTTCACCCCAAAAATGTATTGGTAGATCAACATATGTCATCATCGACCGCACCATATCCAATAGAGTTCTATTTATTCTTTCTGCAATACCATTCTGTTGAGGTTTATAGTATAAATGTGTCTTATACCATTTAATTTACAGGAATTATCTAAAACTTCAAATTCTCCTCATCTATCACTATTCAAACTTTTAATGGGCATACCCAACTGGGTTTCCACTTCTAATTTAAATTTTTTAAATTTCTCAATTGCTTTAGATTTATACTTGAGTAAGTAGATATGCACATATCTTGAATAATCATCAGTGAAAGTAATAAAAGTACTCCATTTATCTATGGATTTTTGTTTTAAAAGGTCCATAAATATCAGAATGTATAATTTCTAGTAAATCCGTGGATTTCTATATTTTTTAAAAAGATTTACTACTCATTTTTCCTTCGATACATGGTTCACATATATAAAAGTTATTTGAATTTATTTGTGGTATTAATCAACTTTTACACATTCTGAGCATTTTATTTTTATTTATATGGTCTAATCTTAAATGCCATAAATATGCACAATCTGTAGACACATTCAAATAATCAGAAATTGGTACTTTATTAATATCTACATTCAGTACATATATATCGTGATCTTTCATACTTTTTACTGACACATTGCCCTTACTTATTACAACGGTTCCAGACTTAAACTCAATTGTGTAGCCTTTATGATCTAGTATAGACACTAATACTAAATTCTTACGAATACTAGGTACATATAAAACATCACTAAGTAAAATAATGAAATCATTCACTTTGAATTTACATGTACCTTGTCCCAAAACATCAAAGTATATATTGTTGCCCATATACACTCAGTGCTCTCCTGTTTGTTTATCTTCAAGTTTGACAAACACATCTTTGTTCATGCATATATGTCTTGTTACTGCAGAGTCAACCCACTATGAATCTGACGCTGGTTCCACTAGCATTACTTCTAAGATTGTCATCACAATTTCCTTACTTTCTTGTGTTTTTCCCTTATTAGGACATTGTGATTTGTAATGCTCATTCTTTCCACACTTAAAACAGTTTCCAGAAAATGGTTTATTCTGTTTTATTTTTAACCATTTTTTTTTCATAAACTGTTTTGGCTTCATCTTGTTTTGTGTATAACGCTTATCCTGAGCCATCAAAAAATTGGATGATTCACTATCTTTATTCCTCATCTTCATCATTTCTCCTTCAAGTAATAAAAGTACTAGAAGCAATATCATTACTACTTCATTTCCATTATGTATTAAAGAAGTAAAAATGTGATCCCAAGACGAAGGAAGACTATTTTGTATGATTGTAACTTGCATTTTATCAGTGAGAGGATGACTAACATCATATAATTATTTTGCAATTAACTCCATCTGAAGTACATGATCGCTAATATCATCATTCCCTTTCATACAAATCCAGTTATACTTATCCAATAATGATTGTATATAAGTATCTGATCTTAAATCATACTTTGCTTCAATTGCATCAATATTTCTTTAGCAGTTTCATAATTTTCAAATAAAGGAATAATGTGATAATTAATACAATGCAAAATTAAAGTTTTTGTCCATGCATTGTGTTCTTCCCATTTATCTTTATATGAAACGCTGCTCCCATTTTCACTTGCACCATTTTCTACAATTTCTTCCCATGTTTTTTGTGTTGTTAATGTACATAAGGTATTTTCATGGGTTAGAAGAAAAGTTATATGCCTTTTCCAGGCTTGGGAATTTCTTCCGTTCAGTTTTTTTATCCTCGATGGATCAATACTTTTCTTCGGTACCATAAATAATAAACCTTAAAATTTAATCAACAAGAAGAATGTAGAAATAATAAATATGTACTATTTAAATATAATAGTTTAACTGTGAAAAAATTAAAACTATTACAAATTTAATAGTAATAATAACCCTTGGATTTAATCCAAGGTGGCAGCCTAGAAATTCTCTTATTATATTTTAAATAAGGAGAATAATGAAAGTGACTCTCCAATCGAAGATATCCACGACCTTTCCTTGATGTTTCACATCTTTCAAAGAATTTCATGTGATAATTTCGACTAATAAGTGCTTTGTAATGTTTTGGCACGAAATTTTGAGCACAATGACTTTTGAATGGACAAAATCGGGCTTGAAATTATCTCGAACGGCTCGATTGAACAAATTTGTCACGAACTAGTTCAGAAAACCGAGTAAACTAGTTCAGCTGATTCAAACCGGGTTCTGGAGAAAACTGGCAATCGGCGGCTCAGTCAACGACTTGGTCAACGGCTCCGTTCGCAACTCTACTCAGAGAACGGCTTGAATCTCGGCTTGGTGGCTCGGCTTCAGATTTGGTTCTTTAGAATTGGGCAAAATGACAATGCCCTTTTTATCAGTGTTTTTAATTTCGTATCGTACTGGCCGGTACGGTCGAAATTTTTCGTATTGGCCCAGTGGCTGGTACAGGTATCCTATATGTTTCGTACCGGCCTGTACCGGTCGATATTTCAGCTTTTAATTTTTTTTTTCATTTTTTCAAACTACAAACTTATTTTTTGACCCTCAATTCAGATTAGACTATTTATAATTTATATATATATATGTATTTATATATAATTTATTCGTATATACACTATTATTTTGGAATATAATATATATTTATATATATAATTTATTCATATATCGACTATCCCGAAACGGTACCGATATCGAAATATTTCGTTCCAGTGCTTTGATCGGTACGGTATTCAAAACATTGCTTTTTATCCTCCCTTGGCTGAACCAAGAGGAATTTGAAAATATATTACCGTTGGACGAAACGGTATGTCCACCTTCTTCTTCCTCGCGCTAGGCTTCTTCTGAAAAAGAGAAACTTGGATCCTCACTTCTTTCCGGCAAAATGGTCAACGGCTTTGAGGATTTCGACATGCTCCCGAAACCCCTTGGAACAATAAAAGTGGGTGAAGAAAAATTGAAAAATGCACTATATATTTGTGTAAAAATATTCCAATATTTTTCTTCAAAATAATAACAACTTACAAGATTTTGAAGATTCTCGGTGTACTCTAATCCTCCCATTGTGACTTGAAAAAGTTTCTCTCTTGAATTTTCAAGCAAGCGAAGATGATTATAATATGCAAGTGTAGTTACCAAACCAAGCATTTGTCTATTTATCGTCTTCACAATGCATGAAAAAATTCCCTTTGATATGACCTGGCTCTAATATCACTGAAAAATTATTAAGAACAAATAGAAGCAGAATTTTGGCAATATGGTGACTCTTGTGGGGGTATTTGTCCCACAAGTTGGTGATGATTAAAGAGAATTGAGTGTATTCATTTATGCACCAATGACCCCCTATTTATAGGCCATCATGCATCGGTTGGCAAATGCAACCACTATTGGTAACCCAAAGGTCACAACCTTAAGAAGTGACACAAAAAGGTTGTGTCTCTTTATACTTTCTTAAACATCACCCCTCATAAAAATCATCACCATGTTAGAGGATGTTATTCCAAGGGATACACCGTTTGGTGATCACACCCCTTAGAATAACATGTGAGCCTCTTAATTTGTATGATGTTCATTCTTCATTTTGTCCACCTTGTTTGTGAGTGAAATTTGTTTTACTCACCTTCTACGCTTCTCTTTCTTGAATTAGTAATTTTAGAGAATCGGCTGATCCAATTTTTTTTATTCTAAAATTATAAGAATTAAACATGTGGACAAACTTGTCGTAGACATCATAAATGCTGTATAGTTCATATGCACTATCTCTGCAAGGGTAAACTAATTAAGAATTGATTCAGGTAGTGAGAATACCTCATGGATTCTCATAATATCTCACTATTATTTATTATTTTATTATTATTTTTTATTTACTTTTCACTACTATTTAATATTATATCATTACTTTTTTTATTATTTTTTCACTACTTTTCACATAATACCGTAGAATACTTCACTACCCAAACTTAATGACAACAATTAGGCTGGTTTGATTACATAAAATAAAACTATCTCATCTCATCTCATTTCATATAATCATTACAACTTTATCAAATTCTCATACAAAATATAATAAAAAATTTAATTTTTTCAAATTTTAAAACAAAAATAATATTAAAAAATTAGATTATAATAATATTTTATTTAACTTTTAACAAAACATCTCATCTCATCTAAACTGCGTAACAAAACGAGGCCTTAAGAGAGTTTACAACATATTATACATGCAGATATGAGAAGGAATAGGGTACATGAAACATTTCTCATCATTTCTCTTAACGATAATGTTGCAAGCGTCGCAATTATTTTGAAAAAGAGCTGAATCTACTATTAAAAAATTAGTATTTTTTTTCATGTAAGTTCAATATTTGCTCACTTTTTACAAAGAAATTACTCGGCGTTTACACTCTAAGACTACAAATATCCTTATCTTAAATAATAGTATCAAGTAATTAGAAGTTCAAGAGAGTTATTTACTTGTTTCCTCTGTTTCTCAAGTAATTATTAAATGTTTCTTGCAATGTAAGCAAAGTTTTGAATACCGTTTCGGTGGCCGTTTCGGTCAAGGAATTGAAACGAAATATTTCAGTACCTGTACCGTTTTGTGTACCATTTCGAATACTGCTGACTTGCTGCTGCGTAGTGCATACTTGCGTAGGCCAAAAGAAAAAAAGAAGATCAAATGAAGTTGAAGTTTGAAGAAGAAACGAAATGAAGAAAAGGAAAAAAAAAATCGGAAACCAAGAGAAGAAAAAAAAAAGAAAGGAATTAGCCTCGTCGCAAACCAAGAAAAGAGAAAAAATGAAACGAAAAAAAGAAGATGAAGTTTGAATCTTTGATTTTTGATTCTTGAAGATGAAGTCTGAACTTGATGTGAATTGTGAAGTCGGCGTGCGAGAAGATACAAAAGAAGAAAGGAAATAAAAGTAAAAAGTAACCCTAATGGCTTAAAATTCATAAATGCCCCTTATCTTCAATTTAAATTACAAAACTGCCATGGCCAGTAAATTACAAAACTGACATTCAGAATCTCGGATTAGTATCGACCGGAATGGCCATTTCGGCCGAAATTCACAATACCGGCCAAAACAGGCCGGTATGGCCAGTAAGAAATAGCAGATTTAATGTACCGAATGTGTGATGGAAACGAAATATTTCAATCGTACCGGCCGGTATGGTACGAAATTCAAAACTTTGAATGTAAGTACTGATAAAATGAAAATATCACATAATCCATAATTCAGAATCATGTAATACTTATTTCGAAACAAGTTTATAACCATCTTTTACTCCTAATTACTTGATAATATTAGTAAATGGCTGAGAATTCATCTACCCTAATCCATCCTTTCAGAAAGGAGGAGGCGAACATTCTTTTTCTTTTTTGCAAGGACAATATCGTGTAAACTCTTTTAAACGCTGTCATCTTCGGGAATATCATATCATCAGTACCAACTCTTATCTCCCTAAAAGCAGTACCAATAATGCAAAATTCTTCTATTACTTATTTAATTATATTACCATCTTGATTTCAACGAAATCAATTTGATTTCAAAGTTAGCAACTTCTTTTTTTTTTTTTTTTTTGTTCCTTTCTTCTCTTTGGATTGGAAAATGAAATAGTTGGTTAAATAAAAAATCCAAAAGAGGTTCATGGCCAAGGGTAAAGATATTCGAGTAACAGTTATTTTGGACACGGAAATACAGCAACCAAACGCGCATCCTAAGCATCAAGTGATCAAGATCACTGAACGCAAAGCAAACAGCAGTCTGATAGACAACAAAAGCAAAACATTTTGAAGTAAAACTAAATCCAAAAATGTACATGTCGCCGGCAAATATGTAATATATAGGCGTACCAAGAGGTGGCTAACCGACGATAAACCCATTTAAAAGTACTACGAAACCCAATATCAATCCATGTTGTGAACCCAAAGACCCGAAAAAGTAAGAAGATTACAGGCTTCATGACAATCATGGATACAATTCAACAATACCTTGATAAACAACAGCCTACCAAATATTTGTCAGCTGATTAAAAGGGCAACGAGTCTGCCACTCTAATCCTTCTTCTTGTTCTTCAATGGCCCCCAAGGAATCTTGCTCAGGACCTTTGCGTCAATAACTGCGTATTGCCTTTTTATCTCAGCATGTGCTTTCTCAGCAAATTTGTCCACCTGGTCCTCGTACTTTTCGTAGAACACGGGCAATGTGTGGAGCAAAACGAATGCTGTATTAAAGCCATGAAACAATGTGTTAAGAGCTAATCTATTCAATTTATAACTGAGAAATGATGCATATAGCAGTCCATTACCTATGTAGAAAAGGGTCAAGAAATTGCACCAGTTCCCCACAATAGACAAGAACCATAAGCCAGCAATCACCTAATACATCACATCATTCCCATATAGTGCGTCAACATAAGCCATAAAAAAGAAAACCCAACAGCTCAAAAGTACAAAGTACAATACGAACCAAAAATGCAGTTTAAACACTATAAGGCCAATCTCAATTTCTCCAAGAGATGAGGGTTATAATGCAACATGAACAATACTTCTAAGAGAAAATAATGCTGGTATGGACATACAGATAGGAACTTCTTCAGGTCCCTTCCTGATGCAATATCATGCAGAACGGCAAAAGCACGGTTGATCTCTATCCTCAGTGCAGCAGCAATCTGTCGAACTGGTTCCTCTGGGATATGAAATTCTGGAATGTGTGGTGAACTCCTAAATGATCAAACGGATGCATAAACAAACAGACTAAACATGGAGAAGTCAAAATAATTACACGATTACAACAAGACCAGCAGCCTCACTTGTTGATGAAAGTGGATGCGTTGGACCACAGGAACAGAATTGCAAGAGCGAGAATCAAGATGTGGCAGACCAGAGTCAGCAAATGGTATTCGATCAACTCAAACAGAACCCATAGAGCCGTTGCCCCACCAAGCGCTCCTGCCGATATCTTCTTATCCCTCCACAAGAAAACATCGGCCACTGTGGCATGAAGATCAGATCAATATATGCGTTTGTTTTCCCAAGTCGAAATATTAGGAAATCACATTTTCAACTAAGGACGGAAGATAATATCTCAATTTTTAATTACAATGTAACATTTGAAAAGTTTACGAACCTCAGAAGGTTTCGTAAAGCTAAAAAGTGAAAACCATCTAAAAGAACCGATCACTTCAACCGCATTTGAGAGCCAATAAAAATACATCCACAAAACCTATTAATAATACTAATTGGTGCGGTCCACTCGGATACAAATTCATGCCGCAGTCCAACATCTAAAATCTCCAACATCGTAGTTTAATCATGCCGCAGTCCACTCGGATACAAATTCAGATCTAAATCCAAATTAAAGAAGGCAAAATCTCAAAAGGAAAGCAATTTACTAGTAACAACAACAATAATAATAATAATAATAATTGGTGCGGAACCAATCACAATCGTTAGGAAAGTGCAAAAAATCTCAAGAGTTATTCGGAAGGGGTTAGATTTAACTCACTCCAACCGTACTTTCACCGACACACTAATATTACGTGTGGTTGTGAAAGGAAAAAGAAACTGCTAAAACAGACAGATTCACAGCCTTACCTGTTCCCCTGATTTCACCACCACCGCCAACTACACTTTCTCAGCCACCAAACAAATCTTAAGATGCCTTTGAAGCAAACTTAACTAAATTTCCACACCAAAAATAAAATTGGACAAACCAAAAGAGACCACAAAGAATAGAATCGGATTCCAGCAAAATTTCAGTGGCATATGAAAACAAAACAAAAATTAAATCAACGTACGTTTGCCACCACCGATAACCTTGTGAACAGGTTTTTCCCTCCCAAAGAGACGGTAAGTCTGGGACTGGATCGGCGAAGGAGAAGAACCACTCTTCTTGTCGTCGTCCGAATCCGACGACGAGGAGTCATCGTGGCCGTGGATCTTCTCCGATATCTTCTCAATCAACGACTCCTCCTTAGGCTCCTGGTGGTGATGCTCATCCGCCATGGCTTTCTAATCCTTATATCACCGAAACCCAACCCTTGTCCAATGAACAAAATCTCCCACGGCCGCTGATCCAAAAACCCTAAGGCTGCACGTTTTGGTACGTCTCGAAACTCTCAGACACGCTCTCGGTACCTCCGTTGAGGGTCCTCTAATCTATATAGCGAGGGAGATTTAATCGGGACCGTTGAGATAGAGTGAATCCGAATGAGTAGTCGGTCCGACCCAGAACACACTCGAAGTAGGCTTCAGGTACACGTGGCGGGCGAAGGATTAACGGTTGTTTATATGCAAGAATTTGTGTAAATCAATTCTATATATCTACCTACACTCTCCACACACCATGCACTCAATTTTTTTTTTTTTTTTAAACTCAATACACTAAGTGTGTAGAGTGTGTGATAAATAGTAGAGTGTGAAGAAGATTTTTTCTTGTAAATAAACGTTTATATGCAAGTTACATACATCAATTATATAATAAGATTTGATTTGTAAGATTTAAATTTTAAAATTTTTCTTTTAAATTAAATCAAATCATATCATGTAAACGTTTTATTAAGTATATTATCTACACCGACTTGTAAATACAATTTTCCTTACAAACCCAATAAAAAAAAGCATTTTGAGATTTTTATCAAGAATTCTAGAAGTTTTCACACGGTGTGATATTATTTAACAAATGGCAGCAAACACATTATTGTTGTTGCAGACATGATATTGATCAGTAGTTGACAAAGGATTATAGCCAATTATATGTTATTCAAAGGAAACAGCCGAGAGGGAAGACACCTTGACAACCCGTGCCATTCACCTCACCATAACAAACAGCCTTAAAAGTTGAAAGGCTGTGTGTAGAGATGGCCCAGACTCCACATGCAGCTACCAAATTTGTGAACCCCGCGCATTCTCTGAATGCGGCGAGAGCCAGAAGAGAGAGTTATTCTCATGGGCCGGAAGAAGATGAATTTGATTGAAAGTGCTCAACACTAGCCTACAAAATGGGCAAAGATGAAACAATAACTTCCCAACAAAAAAGCATCAAACCACGAAAACTTTAGATCTGTAGACCTTCAAAAGTCATGGATCTAACAATGTTTAACCTGAATTCTAGAGCAGATTCAGAAAGTTGGACATGATTGAAATGGACCTACATCCTCATCCCTCCCGTTTCTGTGAGGCAAAACTAAAAGCATTCGTCAAAAAAGCATACGACACTTGCACATGAGTACAACCACAAGAATTACGCATTAGCCATAGCAAGTTAATAGCTAGAGATTGATACCCAAAATTTGGGCCCTGCGCATCTTTAACTTTTGAAAAGGAAGATTTAGGTCCCGTTTGAAACTTAGACTGAACTGATATCAATTCAATTCAGTTTAATTTCAAACTGAATCTAACATTCAAATACTCAACTCTCAGATCACTAAACTCATCTCAACTCTTCTTTATATGTAGGATCCATAACCTTCTTCAATTAAACACAATTTTACACATAGAACTCACAACTTTTTTTTTTTCACTTATCATAAATACATCTTAAGTCATATTAACATCCAAGCACATCTAAACTCATCTTAGGTAGGTCCTACAAAACTCACTC
The DNA here is from genome assembly GCA_022457165.1 of Juglans mandshurica. Classification (NCBI taxonomy): domain Eukaryota; kingdom Viridiplantae; phylum Streptophyta; class Magnoliopsida; order Fagales; family Juglandaceae; genus Juglans; species Juglans mandshurica. The sequence goes on along the minus strand of CM039632.1, from coordinate 4,632,594 downwards.
CACCATCTCAACTCATTACTATTCATAAAGAACTCGACTCATATTATATGAACTCATCTAAAGATCCAAACAGGGCCTAAGCATATATCAAGATGAAGTTGAAAAAGAAGCTATTCTGATACTGTTTTCAACTAAAATTATTTTGTAATTTTGTGCCAGCTAATTGCATTTTAGAATCTATATGCAGAAAGTACCCTTTCTCCGAGAAAAAAACATGGTAGCATTTTGGTCTAGAACTAAACGGATGGCCAATTCTTCTTGTTCTTGTTCTTCTTCTTTTAATGAGCAAGGGATGCCATTCATTAAGTAGGGATTGAGATATGTTGATGTAAAATGGAAGCAACAATTCTAGAAGGAGCCCCAAAAGTTGGCAAGGGAGAAAATGGAGGAGAAGATGGAATAGGAGAGGCTATGGAAGTAGAGGAATGCTGGGGAACGATTGACAGATGGAGGTAGAGGCAAACTGGGAAACAAGTGGTGATTTGACAATGCTCATTTTCTTTATTAAGCGAAATGGGAACGAAAAATTATTCCTTTTTAGTTTGGTGTGCAGGTCACTTTTTCCTTTAAAATGCCATGGAACTCCAATGAAGACATTGTTAAGAAGAGAGCAAAGTGACTGATAAAACCAGATATGGTGCATCCTGCTAAACCTAGATATTAATACAGCTGGGGCATTCCAACACAGGAACACTACTTCTGATACGAAATTTCCATCCCACGAGGCTAATAAGACATGATGCACTACAAAATCCAAGATCTACAGCATATTTCAAGGCCGCTCGGTAAGATTTCACCCCCAATGAATAGCAGGGACGCGGAATAAAACAGATTAATGCACTGATTGGTATTGCTCGTTTGTTCAGGAATCATCAAATGACATCCGATTTTCAATGCTTTTCAAGGTTTCTTCTTAACCCCCCCTGCCCCTATTTATGCATATGTATATAAACCATGTAGTTTTCCTTGCAATCAGATAGCATGAAAGTAATTTTGAGATTAAATGAATCCAAACTTTAGAAAAAGAAAAAACAAATAAAAAAGTAAGCAGACGAAGCTCTATAAGTATCAGAACATAAAATTCTGCATGATAGGCTATATATGTAGAAAGGAAGGAGGGCAGCATGGCATTAGGAATTAGGATTTACCTTGTTAGAGCTCAAAGAAGAGAAGCAGAGAGGCCGCCATGCGAAGCCCGGGGGGCGCCACAGCCAACAGACTAAAAGGACAACGATAAAAGTTCATGAGATTGTTCTATTTGACCACTACAACCATCTTGAAACACCACAATTTCTAGTCCTTGTAACTGTCCTGTCTTCTTTCGACATGTCCATTTGAGTCATTCCAATTTTAAGGCGGCCATTTCCGATGTGGTTGGTTTGGAATGCATGAGATTCCTCAGTTTTATGCCGATTCGGAAAAGAGAACATTTCCCCGAATATGCGCGGTGGGTACCCTGGGCCGAGGCTGAGGCCTAGATCGACCCACACCAAATAGAACAGGCCTGGACTAGAGAAGTTTGAACACTATGGCCCATGGGTATCTTTTAGCAGAAAACATGTCCATATTAACATATATCATTTCACAACTCATTTAGTGAGCTCAACCTCAGTACAAAAACTTTTATCTAAACTCTAACCTGCTAAAAAAAAAGGGTGGGTCTACGCCCACCGCTGCTGGGCTGCTGTACATTTGAAGGTTTTTTTTTTTTTTTAATGATTTTTTTAATATTTTTAAATATTTAAAAAAATTTACAATATTATTAAAAAATACTTTTTTAATCACCAAGTAAAAACAAATAAAAAAAATTTTTTTGAACGGGAGCCCCCTTTTTCCTAAAAAAAAAAGCAAGTTACGAACTTAATTCAGAAGTACCAAACTAGCTGTAACAGTATGGGATTGGTAAACAAATAATCATGACTTGAACATGAAGCTCATATTAATCAGAAGACGACTCCTAGCTATAAACAACTCGATTTCAATACAAACATCATGCAGAAAATAGGAACAAAAAATCCACAAAACCTTCACATTCCTAGCATTGACGATCCTCGATTGCACCGCTTGTCAAGTTAAGAGTCATGGTGCAGTTCATTTCTGCGATCTTCCTCTTCTTAATAATATTCAGTAAATTCACTCTACCACTCAAGCTGGCATAGCTGTTCAGTTTCAACATCCCTGACATCATATCACTACTAAGGTTCTTGGTATCTGACAGCCTGTTGGATCTTACTTCCACTGCAACATTCATCTTCCGGGTCTCTCTGGCTTTAACACTCCAGCGGCCTATTCGAATATCGCCAACATTCATGCCTCCATACAGCACACTCATCGTGCTGTTCTCGAAATTAAACCGGCCGAAATTCGTGTTCTTGATAGTCACCTCGGCGACCAAAGTGGCACTAAACGAAGAATTAGACGATGATGCAGTGCCGACGTTAGACAACCTAAGATTTTTCACTGCGACCGAACTCAAATTCACGTCAGGAAATCTAAAACGTAACACGATTAAGGCAAATACCAATGTGAGGAGGCACAAGATGACTATACCAGCAAAGACATAAACGAAACACTTGCCACTTCGTTCTTTTCTAAGTGCTTTGAACGTGGCAATCTCTTCGTCGCTTCTCTGGTGTATTTTGCTGGGTGCAAAAGGAAGTGAATGATCATGATCTGCCATTTTTTACTTGATAGGAGCTAGAAAGGTTGAGCTAGGAGATGAGGTGGTACTGGGAATGGCGTTGGAGGCGAATGAAGATATGCAAATGTATAGGTGCTGTACATACGTAGAGGACTGGGATATTGTATATATGCACGTAATACAGCATAGAATCTAACCGCGTTGAATGCGTTACTTGGCGGCCTTATTTTGGAGCAGCCACATGCACGGCCGGCTCTCTTTCACGAGGTGGCCGGCTTTTTTGTCCCAAAATATGTTGAGCTGTGTTTTCTTGTAAGTTGATGTAATTTTATGTTTTGTATAATTTGATGTGATTTTATTATTGTTGATGATGATTTTATGCAATATGATATTTAAAAATTTTTTGGATGTATTTTTAAAATTATAAAAAAGGAAAATGGAGCTGATTGGATGGATTTAAATACACGTTAGAAAAATAGATTAAAAAATATAAAGAAATCTAAAAATAATAATATGTTATTATTATATAGATAATAATAATTAATATAATATGGTTGATTTTGAATAGATTAATCAAAATGCAAAAAGTAGTATATTTAACCAAAAATTAGCTAAACCAATGTCTCAAGTACAACAACATATGGAGTATGCATGTAGCTCAATATAAATTAATAAAATTAATGTTAAAAAATAATTATTAATGATACATTTACCCTGAGGTGGCATTTGGAATAGTTGGATTGATGACATCATGAGTTAAGTAACTGACATGGAGTCACATACATGAATATTTAGCACGTCAATTTGTACAACACATTTATAGTATTTCTTAATATATAATAAATAAATTCTTAAACGTATAGAAATGGGTATGGTCAAAAAGGCCGGTCGGGTCTCTCACCCTAGCACCGGGGGGATTGATTTCTTGGCGTGGAAGTACCCAAAAAAGTGATGTTCAAAAAAGTAGTGTGAAAGATCTATGGAGGAGGCGGATCTAAAAATGGAAAATGCAGTTGTACCTACAAAAATAATCGATAAATTAAAGTGATGGATTGATTTTTTTATTTTTTTACTTAATGGTTAAAAAATGAATATTAATGAATTGGTGTTTTTTTCTATTTTTTAAAAATATTTAAAGATATATAAAAAAAATTTTAAAAAAAATACATTTACACTTATCGATTGAATTTTTCGATTGAATTATCAGCAAATATTATTATTTAAATCATGTGCATGATATACTCTACGTGCCAACTTTATAATATAATAATTTATAAATACTATTAGTATGATAAGGCAATAATGAACCAAATCAATCGCCTTGAATCGTATAGTACTGTTTTTGCTTCCCAAACTTAGTGCAAAAGCTATCATGCAGGTTATATGGAATTCTCTCCAGACATAAACAAGCTAGGTTTCTTAATTAAGATAAGGTTTAAGAAAGAACTAATTGACACATGGGTCCCAAAAACAAGAAAAAGATAGCACGATGAAATCAAGAAATCTTCTACACGTTATTATACTGTTGATATATGTACACACACATACGCGTTTACCTTTCAGCAATCAGCATTTAGCGGCTTATGCCTTTACTTCTTGGCTAAGTCATGAAATTGATTTAAACTACGATGAAGTAAGAAAATACATACACATAAAATATGTTCTTTAATACTTTATGAGCAGTGTCAGATCTAGTTTTAAGGTATACAAGCTCTTAGCACTGTTTTTGAAAAATAATATGATTTATTATTAAAAAATTAATTTTTTAATGTAGATTTCATATTTATCTATCATTTTCAAAGGAAGTGCGTATGACTTACACACTCTAAAATTACAAATATCATTTCTTATATTATAGTTGTTCGATAATATTTATATTTTACAGATTTGCAAATAGATTTATTAATGACAGCAAATTAATATTCTTAGTAGTTCTTCTACTCATCACAGCCCTTCACACACACGACCTGTTGACATGGATTTTATTTTTTATCTTTTTATTTTTTTTCCTTTAACATGCGTGTAATGTATAACTGTTAAAGTAGAATTTTCTATACTTAATTAAGTATAACTTTTCTTTTAACTGTTACGGGCATCAACTCAAATCCCATATGTAGAAAATAGTCCAGTCACCGTAGATTTATTCTTAGGGTAATTAACATTTTGGACTGCCCAAGCTTGTTCTGAACTTGCCACAATCCTTCTCGGCCCAAAAAGAGGATCATTTTGAACTAAAGTAATTTGATGGTACGTTAATAAAAATAATGTTAGATATAGTAATAAGTTGTGTATTCTTTTTAAAAAATAATAAGATTTGTTATTAAAAACTTAATTTTTTATGTAAATTTTATATTTACTAATTTTTTTTAAAATGAATGCGCACTACTCTATAACTGTAAATATTATTTTTCTATTAATAATATTATGTTAATAAAAATAACATTAGATACAGTAATGAATTGTGTATTCTTTTTAAAAAATAGTGAGATTCTTTATTAAAAATTTAATTTTTTTCATATAAATTCTATATTTACTGATTTTTTTTTAAAATGAATGCTGTAAATATTATTTTTCTATTAATGATCAATATCAATATCTTTCCAAAAAAAAAAAAGAATATCAATAAGGGAAAAACCGAACGTCGCCCAATGTAATACTCGATGAGCCGAAAACCCAATAAACTGCCTCATCGTTTATTTTAAGGGATCCCTCCCTCCCCTAGTACGAATGCAATAGGGCCCAGTCCTTCTGGTATCATCACAATTAGCCCAATCGAGTTGGATCGTAGTTGGATCACAATTAGCCCTTTTGATGTAACTATTTGGAAGCTTACATTCAAGACCGCAGATTCACAAGTGCTAGCTTTCTCATTTTCTTGTTCTAGACTCCTAGAGTTGCGAGACATTGACGTTGACTCCATACCTAATATTTAATTAAGCCTGAGAAGCGTTATCGATCCACTTAATAAGTCTATCTCTCCCACTAACATTAATCATATTTTTTTTTTAATCCATAGCTTTCATTCTTATTAGAAAAGCTAAATTCACATGATATTGTTTGCCGTCCACCCGAAGGTAAAATAATGTATGGCTTCTCCACATCGACTTCTCGTCAGTATACGGCAATCACAGTACCCAGCTTCTAGCAGTTCGAATTAATCCAAAAATAAAATATAAAAAAAATGAGTTTGTCACCCGGCAGCCCATGTGCTCAACAGAAGTTATAACAACATTAATGACTTAAAACGATGAACTAATTGGAGCGGATCACCGGTTTCTGGCTTTCTCCACTGGAATATATTGCTTTCAAGTAGTGCATGTGTGCCATTTCGTATCTTCTAATGCAAGCAGCATCACTTATAATGCGCAAGTGCTTCCAAAAAATAATTGGATCACTTTAGTCTCATTTGTTTTCGTAAATGAGATATATTGAGTTGAGATAAAAATTAAAAATTGAATAAAATATTTTTAAAATATATATTTTTTTAATATTATTATTGTTTTAGAATTTGAAAAAGTTGAATTGTTTATTTTATTTTGTATAGAAATTTTAAAAAGTTGTAATGATTAGATGAGTAGATGAGATATATTGTGAAAACAAACAAGGTTTTAACCTGCATTAAGCTGCTGCTCAATGTCTATTCGAATTAAGTCGAAATCCAACACATGTATCGTTCTTTCAACCTTGCTTATAATGTTAATCAGTCAACTTAATACATGAGTAATTTGGTCATAGCCGGCGATGGGTGTGGCGTTGTTGATTACACATTTACACTCCATTACAAGCTGCCCAACTGTCCTCGTGATCCGTGATTGCCTAATTCTTTTAGTCAAGACTCAAATCATGGGTTTTTCTTGCTTTTCCTTTTTTATTTCGTATATGCGCTCGGAAAATTGCTGTCAAAACATATGTATTCCCACGAAATTTAATCATAATAATAAGAGCAAAACCAGAAGAAGTGAACATATATAGGAATTAAAACTAGTACTGCTAAAACAGCCTGAAGTTTTCACTTGCAATTCAAATATCGGAGCTCATTCGGTGAAACTGAATTGATACCCATCATGCAGTTCATTTCGGCGGACTTCTTCTTCTTCATCACAAACATCAATTCCACTTTCCCGCTGAGCTTGGCATGGCTTCTCAGCGTCAAGATCCCGCTACTCAACTCACTTCCAAGATTCGATGTGCTTTGTAGGACTTTTGAATTCACATTAACACTAACACTAACTTTCTTAGTCGAGAGCATCCCAACCTTTCCTTTAGGAATACTAACCACACCCACCGTCACGCCCTCGTACATGAACACGACAGTGGCGCTGTCATACTTGTAGGGACCGAAGTTGGTGTTCTTAATCCTAACTTGGGTTGTGAAGCTTATGTCAAAGGAGGCCGATGGTTGAGTGCTAGTGCTCACGTTCTGGAACGTCACAGCCGTGCCCAACCTCACCTTTGGGGTCTTAACTTTTAACACAGTGACGGAAAAGACAGCGATGACTATGGCCTGAAACACAACAAATATAGTAATATATATGGCCCACTTGATCCTCTTCTTCCGGCGGAGCTCGTCGGAGTGCAAAATCGCCGATTCTTCGTCGTTGCTTGGCTGCTTAGTTGCTGGTGCCATTGGATACACCTGTTGGTTCGTTTTCTCTGCCTTTTTCTTATGTTTGGAGCAGTGTATACAATACAGAGTTTCGAAAATTGTTGTGGCTAATCCTTTTACTGAATGGCGCTAGTAGATTAGAAGGTGAATGCTTGTATGGATAATTGGCTGGGGAGTGTTGGGCCATATATATAGGGTTTGGAAAATTTATCGGAACACGAAGGTTGAAGATGAGTTTAGAGCTAGCTTCCAGGAAAAGGTGAGAGAATCTAAAAACACGGACTCACGGAGAGTTTTTCTTCAGCTACCAAACACGGCGGGTGGAATTGCTGACTTCTAGGTGGTCGTTGTACTTTGTAGTGGTGTGTCTTCTCGAAGAGTGAATAATTTAGTGAGCCAATTATAATGTGCTGCTATGCGTTTTGCTCATGAAAGACGTGTAGTCACAAGGTTGACAATTGCTGACATTTGCATTAAATATAAACTGCATTTTTGGTTCGTATATTATATACATTCAGCAAATGTCAGCACTAAAAAGACAATTATCAGTACTTATATCTTTACGCCGGTAATTAAATATATATTTGCTGAGATTTGCATAATCGTCAATAAAATAGAGAGGATTTAATGGGATTTATATTATGTTTATAGATATGCCAAAAAATAGTTATTTATTGAAGTTTCGTTTTTATGACAGTAATTAAATATACATTTTTTTACATTTGCATAAACTTCTGTAAAATAGAAATGTATTTAAATATAAATAAGTTGAGATATATGTTAAAATGTATAAAACAAATTTATATGAGTTTAATTTTTTTATAAAAAGTTAAAAAAGTAACAAGGTTGATCAATAATTAATTTAGAATCGTTCCAACAACAAATAAAGCCTTAATCAATAAACTGAGCTAATTAATATTATTACTTAATCGGTTTGAGCGACATAGAGGCCGGGAAGAATTTCAGTATACTCGGGTTTTATATTTTTTAAAAAATTGTCATGAAATGATCTCGTTTTGTATTTATCTTCATTTTTTGACAAATCTAAATATTCAATTAGTATTATTTTTTTTAATAAGTACTACTTGAATCACCGGATCCGGATATCTTAATTTTTATAAATATTGGTCGGGTAAGGACTTATAATCAAATCAGTTTCGCTATGTACCGATGGATTTTTCTAATCCAATTAATCCAAGCAAGTTATAATATATATATATATATATATATATATATAAATCCAAATGCATGCAAACGGGTACTCGAATTCACATATGGGTTTAACTCACTTCGTAAATCCAAAAACATAAATCACTTCGTATATATAAAACACAAATTATGCTAAGAAAAGCACCCAAATACAAAATTATTGAACGAGTACTAAAATTACACACCCAAAAAAAAAAAAAAAAAACACAATCAAAAGTACTAGTGCTATCACCTGCAATTCAAATCCTGGATTGCCTTTGCTGACAAATTAATAGCCAAGGTGCAGTTCATTTGGGCAGACCTCTTTTTCTTGATGACAAGCATCAATGTCACCTTCCCACTCAACTTGGCTTGGCTGTTCAAGGTCAAGACCCCAGCACCCAGCTCACTTCCCAGACTTCGACTGAACCTTGGCATGAGTGCATTCGAGCTCATATTCAATGTCACACTCACCTTTTCCGTCGAAAGAAAGCCAGCTTTGCCTTCGGGAATAAGGACATGCCCCACTGTTACACCCTGGAACGTGAACGTCGCATTGGTGCTCTCAAATTTGTAGGGTCCAAAGTTTCTGTTCTTAACTTTTATTTGGGCCATCATGGTCAAGTCAAAGTAAGGTATGAACTGAGTGCCGGTGACCAAATTTGGGAACGTGACAGTTCCCAACCTGACCTTAGGCGTCCTGACCCTCATTACAGTGAGTGAGAGGATCAAAGTCTGTATAATCTGAACGATAATGCATGAAACGATGCACTTTATCCTCTTCTTTCGACGAAGCTCCTTGGATTCCACCCTGCATGATTCTTCATTGCTTCTAGCTTGCTCGTTTATTGCCTGCTGGTCGATTTTCTCAGCCATTCTTGATCTCTTGGAGCCGTGAAAAGAAAATGTATTAAGTACTGTTTAAGGAGAGCTATGTACTGCTATATGCATGCGTACATATTAGAGCTTTCTTGAGAGATCTTTTTTCTTTTATTTCATAGGCCTCTACATAAATAGGATGGGTTCTCATCTCCAATTGTCTAAGACCCCATTAATTTGTGTAAATGTATTTTCAGATATTTTTAAATATAAAATATTTTTAATTTTAAATATTTAATTCTTTCATCTAATTATTACCTAAAATTTCTAAACAAAAGATAAAAAATAATTTTTAACTTCTTTAAATCCAAAAACAAAAATTGTACTCTAAAAAGAATTTTGTTACTCATCATTCTTACTCACCATACACTCCACTTATTTTTATTTATTTTTAATTTTTATTTATTTATTATTTCTAAACTAGCTAATTGAATTCTTCTATTCATCATCCATACACTATATATTTGGTAAGAGAAAAAAATAAAAAATTATCTATAATGTAGTGTGACAATGATGAGTAAAGTTTTTCTAACTGAAATCATTTAACTATTATTTACAAATCATTTAACTATGATTTCGAGATATTCCAAATATCTAAATGGAGCCTTAAAACTGAGCTTCCTTCCTAACTCTCTAGGCTTTCTTCAACCATTTCCATGCATTCATCATGATCGTACAACTAAACATTGTCTGGTAGGTTTGGGGGGTGAGATGAGGATTTTATGTTTTGTTTTGAAGTTTAAAATATTAAGTTTTGGTATTATTATTGTTTTGGGATTTGAAAAAGGTGTATTGGGATTTGAAAAAGTTGAATTGTTTATTATATTTTGTATGTGGATTTGAAAAATGTGTAATGATGAGATGAGATGAGATGAGAATTTTGTGTTTTGGTTTTGGCCCCAAACCTGCCCTAATTAATTTTATGGAAAATTGTATTATGTCCTCTCAATTTGCCTCTTTAATTTGATCGCTAACATATTTTATTTTATTTTTTAATATTGTTTTACTTAATGGTTAGGAAATTGATTTTAGTATATATTTTTTTTATTTTTTAAACATGTTTAAAAAATATTTAAAAAAGAGTATACCAAATGAGCAAATTGAGGAAGTACAGTAACACAATCCCAAATAATTTACTATTATTTATAAATTATTTACTACTTTTTTTAACTAATATTCATAAATGATTTTAACTCTTTAATATCTAAACGTAACCTTAATTTATCGGCAGGGCTCTGCGGCTCTGCCGTTCGTTCGGGGGAAAAGAATAGCCAAAAAAGTGACAAATTAGAAACGAGAACGACGCACCAACTACTGGGTGGTTAATGCCAAGGGGACCTATAAATAAACGTAAAACACACGCAAAAAGGTCTACAGTCATTACATAGTGAGCTAGGCCTTTGGAAAGTACGTACGCTTTAATAATCGCCGGCAGACCTTAGGCCTTGTGTCAACTCGTTTTGCCCACAACAACAGTAGGGGTCCCCTTAAAGTTTAAGGTTAGGTTTGTATATCCATTATTAAAAAAAAAAAAAAAAAAAAAAAGAGGTTAGATTTGTATGGTGGAATTGAGATTTGTTAAGACGAAAGTTAAAAGTTAAAAAAATATTATTAGAATATTATTATTTATTATTATTATTATTATTGTTTTAAGATTTGAAAAAATTGAAGTGTTTATTACATTTTATGTGAAAATTTATAAAAATTATAATGATGAAATGAGATGAGATTAAATAAATTAAGAGTGTTTGGTTTTGACTAAAGTTAAAATTATTAAAGATATTAATCTTAGACTATCAATTCTAAAGTTAAAATAATAATATAATATTATGTATTTTAATAATATTTCTTTTTATATTTTATAAGTACACTCTATATATTAATTAATACTTTAATTTTTATCTAAGATTATTGTTTTCTAATTATTTTTTATATCAACCTAATTATCGAACATAATATAGCCTTATTTACAAAAAATATTTCTTAAAAAATTTGGACATAATATAGACTTGTTTACAAATGAAAGTTTTAAAAAGAATTTAATAAAGTCTTGTTGATTATTTGTGAATAAAATATAGGTTTAATGGATGAATAGGTAGCTCAAAGTTCAAGCTAAAGGTTTTTAGCTAGTCTAATATAGGTTATTTATACAACTTAGTTATATTTTCGATTTCACTGACATTTGCCTAGTCTAATGTTCTTATATATCAACTCTAACTTACAAAGATCAACCTAAAGGTCTCTAGTGTCTCCACTACCATAGGAGAAATGTCTGATGTGGTCATGGTCGGTTGTGTAAATATCGCACGTTCCTTTTAAAAAATAGTGAATTTTATTGTTAGAAAATTAATTTTTTATGTGAATCTTATATTCATTCAATTTTTAAAAAAATGATGTACAACATTTATATATTCAATTTTTATGTGAATCCTATCACACATTGTTCACAGACCACTGGCTTTTAAAACTGTTCAATGTGTAACATGTGTCATGTTGTTCGACAGTACATCATGTTTTACATCCAACTGATCCAATTATCATTAGCTGAGTTCATTCAAAACTTTTTTTTTTCTCACTAATTATAAGATGATATTATATTAATATTGAACAAAATGTTACATGAGTTGTGCAGAATGATTCTCCTGCACAAATAGCAATTCAGATACATCCAGTTTGCCAAAATTGCCCATTAATGGGCTGTGTTTTTCAATGAAAAATACTTTATTCATAAAGAGATTTCTGAAAAATAAATTTACAAACTTGTATGGCTTGTTGTGGTATGTCAAATTATAAAATTATTTTTATTGTAAAGTATATATAACAGATCAAATGAAATTACGCTAGCTTATAAATTTATATTTTTATAAAATATTTTTATAATTGTAACACTTCGATTGTGAATTTATTTACCCTTGCATTATATGAGTATTGGTAAAAATTTCATTATGTATTCTAAATATAGGTTGTCGCCGGAAATCATCTATATATAGCTTTAATATATTTAGCCTCACAATGTCGTTTTCTATAACTCAACACCAATAATATTCAATCCTCCATTGCTTTCGGTTGCTATGTATCTTTAAATTGATGCATATATATGTTGATTTTCTATAATCTTGAATTACGTCTATAATTCCTTTACTATATATAATGAAATATATATTATCTGACCAATAATTACTAAAATATTATACATTTTAAGAATTATTGATTTTAATTGTGAAGTAAATTAAGAGATTATATACGTATATAATGAACAAATATTACAGTACGATTGAAAATGAAAATACAACTGGAAATAATCATGAGAAGTTCTTGATTAATTAATAGGTTTTTATTTTTATTTTTTTACTTAGTAAGGTGTGATGTATGGATGATGAATAAAGTAATTTATTTAATTTAGTAAGAAAATAAAATAAAAAATAAATAAAAAATCATATATAATATGTAGTGTAAAAGTGATAACTCTTTCGGCATTATGGTATTTCATTTCCAACGATATTAATTAAGGTCCTTATCTTATCTTATCTTATCTTATCTTATTTTAAATATAAATATTTTTTATTTTTTAATTTTTTCATCTAATCATTAAAATTTTCTTAACTTTCAAATAAAACAAAAAAAATAATTTAACCTTTTAAAATTTAAAACTAAAAATTATATTAAAAAATTATATTCTAATAAAATTTTAAATTTATAATATTTTTATTCAAAATTTTCTTTTCCTTTACATTTCATTTCACGTTTCTGTTGAATTACTCATGTTTTTGCAATCTGACTTTTTTTTTAAGTTTTGAAAATTTATTTAAATTAAACTGCTCTGTGAGTGTGGCCTGCGAGCGGCCAAGTCAACGATTACGGCAGTGACTTCAACAGCTTGTCCGGTCGTTGATCAAACTTGCAACCGACCGTTAATCATCTTTAATAATTGAATTTGCAAGCATGTGATACTTTGCATTTTTGTCAGTGAGCTAAAAAGAATACCAGTAATATTGGATACATTTTTAGGTTATCATGTAAATTTTGTAAAAAAAAAATCAGATTTACATGAAAATTTTATATTTTAATGATGTGTTTTATTCTTTTTCAAAAAGAATATGTCAGATTTAAACATCCTTAATTCAACTGTAATTATAATTACTCAAAAAATATATTTAACTAAATACCAAGATATAGAAATATGTACTCATGATAATTTTATATTCACTCTCGCAGTATATAAGAATAAAAGCAACCAAACATATATCAAATATGAAATATATATAGATCAACCGTAGATGAAATAAAAGAAATAAGATATTATTGATCAAAACGAACAGGCTGATCATTAAGTTTTCACTTGCACTTCAAATATCGGAGCTCATTCGGTGAAACTGAATTGAGACTCATCGTGCAGTTCAATTCGGCGGACTTCTTCTTCTTCATCACAAACATCAATTCCACTTTCCCACTGAGCTTGGCATGGCTTGTCAGCATCAAGTTCCCGCCACTCAACTCACTCCCAAGATTCGAAGTGCTTTGCAGGGCCTTTGAATTCACATTAACAGTAACGCTTACTTTCTTAGTCGAAAGCATCCCAGTCTTTCCCTTAGGAATACCAACCTCACCCACCGTCACGCCGTCGTACATGAACGCGACAGTGGCACTGTCATACTTGTAGGGACCGAAGTTGGTGTTCTTAACCCTAACTTGGGTTATGAAGCTTATGTCAAAAGAAGGCGATGGTTGAGTGCTAGTGCTTCCGTTTTGGAACGTCACAGCCGTGCTCAACCTCACCTTTGGGGTCTTAACTTTCAACACAGTGACGGAAAAGACAGCGATGACTATGGCCTGAAACACAACAAATATAGCAATATAAATGGCCAACTTGATCCTTTTCTTCCGGCGGAGCTCGTCGGGGTTCAAGGTCGCCGATTCTTCATCGCTTCTGGGGTATCCATTTGCTGGTGCCAAGGGATAGGCAGGCTGGTAATTTGTCTTCTCGGCCATTTTGCTTGATTTGCTACTTCGAAAAGTGAAAAGAAATGAACTCTTCGAATTATATATATGATCTCTTTGATCTTTTGTTTGCTTGTTCAGGATGAGTAGTGATCCGGCCTAGTGGATGGAAGAGATGTTTGTGGTTGTGGTGGGAGAGTTATGTGCTATATATATATATCTATATATATATATATATATAAAGGTTTACATAAAATAATTTTATAGTGTTTGAAGGAATAAGTGATGGGGTAGAGCTTCGTGGAAAATGGGATCAGTACTCTTGACTGGGAAATGTTAAATTAATCGGTATATAGCAGTCAAACGCGCTTGAGGAGGTGGACTTTTTGGGCTTCTAGAGGCATGATGATTAGCTTCGTTTAGATGTTTAACCGAATTGAATTGAAAGTTGAATAAAATATTATTTTTTAATATTATTATTATTTTAGAATTTGAATATGTTAAATTATTTATTATATTTTATGTATGAATTTGAAAAAGTTGTAATGATGAGATGAGTTGAGATGAATTTAGAATCTAAACTTATACTACTATCCTATATTTTACTTTCGTGATACTTGCATATAATATGCGAGTAATACTATACATCACACTCTCATCATATTAATTTTGATCATATTAAGTAGTATGTGGTACATTCATCACCATTAGATGATAAAGAAACATGCAATAAATGATCATTTAATGGTGATAAATATGTCACATTATACTTAATAGGATGCAAATAGGATGATAATATGATATATAAAATTTTTCATAATATGCGCACCTTTTTCAATCTTCATGTTTTTAACAAATAATGTCAGTTGGATGGATAAAAGTATTAATCATAAAAATGATGGATTGAATTTTTATATTTTTAAAATTTTTATTTTCACTTAATAGTTAAGGAAGTGACACGAATCAGTATTTTTTTATAAATATTTAAATATATGTAAAAAAATATTGAAAGAAATGAAAAAAAAAAAAAAAAAGGCATTTGCACTTGTCCGTCGTTTTTCTCGATTAAATCTCTCTTTCCGAGTAACATGGTCCAATATCTAAAGAAACTTCGATTCTATCCGACGTGAATAAACTTGATCATCCACATATATATATATATATATATATATATATATATATATATATATATATATCACGGTTTTAGACGAGAGCATGATATATATCACTGTTTTTCCCTTGAGAAAAAAAAAAGATTCGAGACTTGATTCCTCATGTGATCGTAGATCTGATCGAGAATTTATGAGATAATAAAAACTAAAGGTACTATATATTGTTGGTAAATAATATGTGAAAAAATATTCGATTAATTTATAAATTGATATGGATAATATATACATTAGTGTTAACATGATATATATATATATATATATATATATATGATTTTACTTGGAGAGAAATTTTAAAATTTAAATTTTATTATTTAAATTATGTGAATTATGTACTCTACACATGACCGGCTTGATAATAGAATAATTTTAGAGAAATACTCTAACCATAAAATGATTGCACAAAAGTAATCTCATAAACTGACATGTATTGATGTGATCTGTCAGATTGTAAAATTACTTTTATTGTATTGCAGATCTGACAACTCACATGAAGTCACGTCAGTTTATAGGATTATTTTTGTGTAATTATTTTGTAGGCGTAGCATTCCTCATAATTTTATGTTAAAAAATTATGAGCAATCATATAGTACTTTGCCTTGCATTACAACTGTATCTTAGAAATCATGCATTCTACCTATCATAAAAATCAATGTCATTATATCAATCTTAAGAGATGAAATATACATATATATATTTACTTGCTCTATTGCTAATTAACTTGAAGTTAAGCTGAGTGGAATTTTAATTATAACAATCATGAAAGCGAAGTTTCGGGCATCCACCGTCGTTGACTGCTGCACACAAACGATGAAAACAGCAAAGATAAGTACCCCCACGACACCATCCATCATTCATACATTATATACGTACGGCCGGCCTAAAACCCAAGTATTGAAATTATAGACGTACGGCCGGCCTAAAGCAATTATTTCTTTTTCTTTTTCTTTTTCTTTTTCAGACATTTTTATTTCTATATTTTTTTAAACCTATATATTAGGATTATAATTTTAATGCTTATAAGAAAAAAGGAGTACTATAATATGAATAAGTTGTACCTTTTCTTGGGAAAATATGTACACTAACATTTGATGTTACATATATTAAACAGGTAGGATTTTGAAAAGGATCGATCTTATTCATCAGTAAATGCACAAAAAAATAAAAAAAAATCAATTACATTAATAATTAATTGAGCCATAAGAATTCTCACCCGACAAAGATGTGTATAATTGTTTCAAAAGCCGTACGTAGAGTATTGATATTTATTTGGTTAATTCATAATATTTAAGATCAAAATTATATTCAATTGCATGCGCATGTTGGGAATTTTAAAGGTATGTTTGGATAGTAAAATAAGATGAGATGAATTTAAATGATTTGTAAATAATAATGAAATTATTAATTAAAATTAGATAAGATGAGATAAGATGAGACCGACTCTATATCCAAACCGGTCATTTATCTATGTTTAATTTTAAGATCAATATTTTCTCAGGCTGATACGTACCCATATATAGAAACCGATGGAATTAAAATGCTGGCTAGCGGGCTATAGAAGCAACAGACATTGATTTGATTTGTTAGCTGCAAGCAGACGAGGTTTTCTCTTCCTTTCTTTTTTCCCCTAACCAGATCAAGGTTTTCTTGTCTACACCCTTTAGCATGCAGTATACTTCCTCATCAGGCAAGCTTCCACAACAAGCATGCATGTTCCCTACAATAATTCTGATCAGCCACGCCCCTAGAGCTGGTTGCATGCATGGTTAGGTTCACGCTCCCTTTGGATACTAGAGTATCTTAGATCGATAATTTATAAATAATAGTCATATTGAGAATAATATATTAATAGTAAAATAGTAATAAATAATTTGTGAATAGTAATAAAGTAGTTTGAGAATATCTGAGAACAGTTGTATTCCCAAACAGACCAATCTCCCCTCATGTGTTTTTTAATAAAAAAAAATTCAATAGATTTTTATTTTTTTAAATTATTTATCAAGACAGACAGGAAATTAATTGATTTTTATTTGAACAATGCTAGGGTGCCCAGCAAATGTGCACCCCAAATATGCACACCAATACAAATGGCTTTTTTCTTTTTCTTTTTCTTTTAAGCATTTTATAAAATCCTAAATCATTAAAATATATATATATATATATATATATATATATATATATATATAGTATGGCCACATTTGGTGGGCATATTTGGGAGTAGGTCTGTGCATATGGGCCGACGAACCGATTGGTTCGATT
Source organism: Juglans mandshurica (assembly GCA_022457165.1). Classification (NCBI taxonomy): domain Eukaryota; kingdom Viridiplantae; phylum Streptophyta; class Magnoliopsida; order Fagales; family Juglandaceae; genus Juglans; species Juglans mandshurica. The sequence goes on along the minus strand of CM039632.1, from coordinate 4,614,914 downwards.
TAATCAATCCGATCCATCCGACAATATGACGGGTCATTACAAAGTCGGTTCCCAACCTGCCTAGTGCCGGGTTTGTTCTTCGGGTGATAATTCCTCCGACTCAATAAATTTCTTCTTATTTCTTGAAGTTTCGAACCCTAGCCTCCAAGTAAAGAAGTTTCGACTTTCGCGTCTTTCTTGTCATTGTTACTCCGGTAAAGAAGGTCCCAGAGCTTCCAGGCATGCCCCATTAATTAGAACTATTATTCTCAGCAAAAAAGTAATTTCTGCACAAAGCCTTTCAAAATGATAAAAAAAAAAATGGGAGAAAAAAAAACGATAATTTTTTACCTGACCCATTACCTGACCCGAAGGGTTATATTTCCCTAGGTATGGCTGCGGGCCAAGTCGAGTCAGGCCAAAAAGTCCTTAGGCGGACCAATGTGCAGGCCTATTTGGGAGTCATACTATCATTTTCTTTTTTATTTTCTAAATTATTTATCAAGGCAGACTGAAATTTGATAGAAGCGAGTTGTCTAGCTATATGGATTTAATTACCGATGCATGAATTATAAGTAAATGGCGACGAAAACCATAGGTCATCTATGCATATTATTAGACTATCTGACCCTATTGTGCATTTTGACAAACAGAAGGAGTGCACCATTGCAGCAACAACAACAAACTCTGAGCATCCACTACAGTGCACTCGCCGTATACAACAGAATCCCACAATGGCTTCTAGAATATAATAGTAGAGAAAAACCATTATCCTTCCTATGGCTCTGGTAACAAACAAATATTCCTTTTCTCTTGTATAAGTACACGACTATATACTGAAGCAACTTGCTCAATGAAAAATCATTTATTCAATTAAACTTTGCTTTAACATGGTATTAGAGTTCGTCGACTACTGTCACTCTGATCCATGGCCAACCCTTCTCCTATTCCTGCTCCTGCTCTTCCTCCCTCTTCCTACAACCTCTCATCATTTTCCCATATTGTTAGTATCAAACTAACGGCAGACAACTACCTTCTATGGAAGGTGCAGATTACTGCCAATCTATGCGGACAAGAGCTCTTTGACTACGTCGATGGCTCGCTGTCTAGCCCTTTGGAAACCATTCCTACCTCGACCGATGGCTTACCCAAAACGAACCCATTCTTCACTACATGACGTCGCACATATCAATTAGTCTTAAGCATTATTTTCCCCTCTGTCTGATTCTATTATGGGTCATGTCCTCTCCTCTACATCCGCTCAAGATCTTTAGGTCTCTTTAGAATCCATGTTTGCTTTCCACTCCCAAGCCAAAGAATTCCAAGTTCGTTTTTAGCTTACTAACATGTATGAGGAGAACTCTCAATTTTTTAGTATTTCAGAAAGGTGAGTCTTCGAGCCGATTCCTTGGCTTCAACATGAAATCTTTTTCCTAATAAGGAAATAGTTACTTTATATTCTCAATGGTCTAGGACCATCTTATGAATCTTTCATCACATCTGTGACCACCCGAGCTGCACCTCTCTCCTCTACTGAGCTATATTAGCTCTTACTCATTCAAGAAGCTCGAGCTTCTCATTTCACTCGAAGTCTCATCTCCTTTATTGAACCCAATGTTAATTTCAGTGCTGCTGGAGGATGGGATCAACGTGGTCGTAGCATCGCTTGTAATGGATGTCAAGGTAGAGGCCGTGGTCGCCACTTCTTCAACGCTCATGGTGGTAGAACCTTTTTCTCCAACAACCCTGCACCTCACTACACGACTCAGCGTCCCACTTGCCAGATTTGCAACAAGTCAGGGCATGTTGCTCTGCAGTGCCGACATAGGTTTGATCATTCCTATCTATTTGATGCTCCAAGGTCTTTTTCGGCTAATTATACAGCTCCTAGTTCAATTTCTGATTCTTCATGGTATCCAGATTTAGCAGTCACCCATCATATTACTAATGATTTGAGTAATTTGAACATTTCTTTTGAACAATACAGGGGTGATGATACAATCCATGTAGGTGATGGCACTGTTCTACCCATCCAGAATTTTGGTGATTCTTCATTCTCTCCCAATTCTTCTATTTCATTTTCTCTCCAAAATATGCTTCATGTTCATTCCATCACAAAGAATTTAGTTTCAGTCCTTCAATTTTGCATTGATAATTCCTGTTTCTTTGAATTTCACTCATCTCATTTTCATGTGAAGGACAAACACACAGGGATACTCCTCCTCACAGGTCCCATGCATAATGGATTTTATATTTTCCCTCCCAAACTGTCTTCATCATCTATATATCTAATTACAAATTGAAGAGCCACCCATAGAAAGAAATTAAGGGAGGGGACGGGGAAGGATATAGTGGTCAGAAGATCAAGGCTTGCAAAGACTTATAAGAAAATAGTAACGATATTAACCATAACAAATTCAACATACAGAACCTTCCTCCTCGAAAAGTAGCAAGTTTGTCTTACAACAAATTCAAGCTAGCTAGCGCCAAAACATGTTATTCACAATCTAAAACATGAACAGCCTGGCTTTTCAAATCAACTGTCATGGTGCAGTTCATATTCGCAGTCTTGCGCAGCTTCTTCATCATCTTCATCAGCGTCACCTTGTCTCTCAATCTCGCAAGGCATGTCAATGTCAAATTCTCGGAATTCAGCTCATTGTTCAACTCTGCATCATCTGTGACGACCCCATTCGAGCTAACATTGATCGTAACTTTCATCCTCTTTGTCTTCCTAGCTTTGGCACGTCCCTACACTACAAGAAAACTGCTTATTTGCAACCAGTTAATTCTAGCAAAATTACTATTTGTAACTAAAATTGGTTGTGAATAGTCTTTTGGTTGCAATAAATTGGTCACAAAAGTCCATTTTTCTTGTAGCCGGCTTTGATAATATCTCCATACCCACAACCACATTCACAAAAGTTACGTTAGCAATGCTTTTGTCAAACCTGAAATGCCCGAAATTCTTGTTCTTCACTGCAATTTCAGCATTCAAAGTCACGGTAAAGAAGGTCGGAGAGTTTGGTGCATTATAGGTGAGGTTCTGCACCGTCACGGATCTTAGCCTAACGTTAGGAGTTTTGATGCGCATCACTGTCAATGCGAAAACCAGAATGATTATGGTCTGGAACACAACCCTAGCTATGATATATGCATAGCATTTCCTGTTCTGCATGTTCTTGAATTTCTTCGACTCCAACATGGCTTGGCACCTGAAAAAGCGATTCCTTTTCAGCCTTTTCGCTGGATTTGTAAAAGTAAATTAATTATTAGCTGTTTTACGTTATTGGAGTTGGCCGATTGCTTGATTTCAATATATAATTATAGGGAACCAAGGAGTTAGCATGCATTAATTATAATTTAGTGATCTTCATGGAAAATGAACATGATTAACGTGGAAGTAAGAGTTTTCTTATTGGGTGTCATGACGAGAATGAAAGATCTACGTAGTGCTCTGGTTATTCATGTCAAATGTCAATCGAGGCTCATGGACGATGTTAAAAGTATTGAAAATAGGACTGAGTGAAGCTTAATTTCAATTAGAATTCCCCACAATTTTTCTTACCTAAACATTTTTTAAAATTTGGAGAGAGAAACATAGTACGTGGATCGATCTTACTACATCTAAGAGCATTCGCAATGGCTCATGCATGTAAAATATATTTTTCTGTAAAATATAAAGAAAGTTGATCAAAAGATTTTGATTTTGATTTTACATTTTGCTACAGTAATCCTCCAAATATAGAGAATATTGTTCACAACTCTAAAACATTTTTAATTATTCTCTCTCCCCTTTAGACATTTTTTCTCCGTTGCTTTTGTTTACCATGATTCATTTCAGCCCCTTCTCCTTATTACACCTTTTCTCACCCTGGTTTCATATTAGGAAGGATCCACCCTTTCAGCAAATGTTAGCACTAAAAAGACAATTATCAGTACGTATATCTTTACGCCGGTAATTAAATATGAGAAAATATATTTACAATCGTGAATTATGCAACCGTCGCATAATCGCTTTGAAAAAAGTGAATAAAACATTGGACCCACATGAAAAGAATTAATTTTTTAATAGTGGACTCCACTCTTTTTCAAAGCGATTACGCGGTGTTTACGCACTTCACGATTGTATGTAGAATTACTCATTAAATATACATTTGCTGAGATTTGCATAATCGTCAATAAAATAGAGAGGATTTAATGGGATTTATATTATGTTTATAGATATGCCAAAAAATAGTTATTTATTGAAGTTTCGTTTTTACGTCGGTACGTAATTAAATATACATTTTTTTACATTTGCATAAACTTCTGTAAAATAGAAATGTATTTAAATATAAATAAGTTGAGATATATATTTAAATGTATAAAACAAATTTATATGAGTTTAATTTTTTTATAAAAAGTTAAAAAAGTAACAAGGTTGATCAAAAATTAATTTAGAATCGTTCCAACAACAAATACAGCCTTAATCAATAAACTGAGCTAATTAATATTATTACTTAATCGGTTTGAGCGACATAGAGGCCGGGAAGAATTTCAGTATACTCGGGTTTTATATTTTTTAAAAAATTGTCATGAAATGATCTCGTTTTGTATTTATCTTCATTTTTTGACAAATCTAAATATTCAATTAGTATTATTTTTTTTAATAAGTACTACTTGAATCACCGGATCCGGATATCTTAATTTTTATAAATATTGGTCGGGTAAGGACTTATAATCAAATCAGTTTCGCTATGTACCGATGGATTTTTCTAATCCAATTAATCCAAGCAAGTTATAATATATATATATATATATATATATATATATATATATATATATAAATCCAAATGCATGCAAACGGGTACTCGAATTCACATATGGGTTTAACTCACTTCGTAAATCCAAAAACATAAATCACTTCGTATATATAAAACACAAATTATGCTAAGAAAAGCACCCAAATACAAAATTATTGAACGAGTACTAAAATTACACACCCAAAAAAAAAAAAAAAAAACACAACCAAAAGTAGTGCTATCACCTGCAATTCAAATCCTGGATTGCCTTTGCTGACAAATTAATAGCCAAGGTGCAGTTCATTTGGGCAGACCTCTTTTTCTTGATGACAAGCATCAATGTCACCTTCCCACTCAACTTGGCTTGGCTGTTCAAGGTCAAGACCCCAGCACCCAGCTCACTTCCCAGACTTCGACTGAACCTTGGCATGAGTGCATTCGAGCTCATATTCAATGTCACACTCACCTTTTCCGTCGAAAGAAAGCCAGCTTTGCCTTCGGGAATAAGGACATGCCCCACTGTTACACCCTGGAACGTGAACGTCGCATTGGTGCTCTCAAATTTGTAGGGTCCAAAGTTTCTGTTCTTAACTTTTATTTGGGCCATCATGGTCAAGTCAAAGTAAGGTATGAACTGAGTGCCGGTGACCAAATTTGGGAACGTGACAGTTCCCAACCTGACCTTAGGCGTCCTGACCCTCATTACAGTGAGTGAGAGGATCAAAGTCTGTATAATCTGAACGATAATGCATGAAACGATGCACTTTATCCTCTTCTTTCGACGAAGCTCCTTGGATTCCACCCTGCATGATTCTTCATTGCTTCTAGCTTGCTCGTTTATTGCCTGCTGGTCGATTTTCTCAGCCATTCTTGATCTCTTGGAGCCGTGAAAAGAAAATGTATTAAGTACTGTTTAAGGAGAGCTATGTACTGCTATATGCATGCGTACATATTAGAGCTTTCTTGAGAGATCTTTTTTCTTTTATTTCATAGGCCTCTACATAAATAGGATGGGTTCTCATCTCCAATTGTCTAAGGCCCCATTAATTTGTGTAAATGTATTTTCAGATATTTTTAAATATAAAATATTTTTAATTTTAAATATTTAATTCTTTCATCTAATTATTACCTAAAATTTCTAAACAAAAGATAAAAAATAATTTTTAACTTCTTTAAATCCAAAAACAAAAATTGTACTCTAAAAAGAATTTTGTTACTCATCATTCTTACTCACCATACACTCCACTTATTTTTATTTATTTTTAATTTTTATTTATTTATTATTTCTAAACTAGCTAATTGAATTCTTCTATTCATCATCCATACACTATATATTTGGTAAGAGAAAAAAATAAAAAATTATCTATAATGTAGTGTGACAATGATGAGTAAAATTTTTCTAACTGAAATCATTTAACTATTATTTACAAATCATTTAACTATGATTTCGAGATATTCCAAATATCTAAATGGAGCCTTAAAACTGAGCTTCCTTCCTAACTCTCTAGGCTTTCTTCAACCATTTCCATGCATTCATCATGATCGTACAACTAAACATTGTCCGGTAGGTTTGGGGGGTGAGATGAGAATTTTGTGTTTTGTTTTGAAGTTTAAAATATTAAGTTTTGGTATTATTATTGTTTTGGGATTTGAAAAAGGTGTATTGAGATTTGAAAAAGTTGAATTGTTTATTATATTTTGTATGTGAATTTGAAAAAGGTGTAATGATGAGATGAGATGAGAATTTTGTGTTTTGGTTTTGGCCCCAAACCTACCCTAATTAATTTTATGGAAAATTGTATTATGTCCTCTCAATTTGCCTCTTTAATTTGATCGCTAACATATTTTATTTTATTTTTTAATATTGTTTTACTTAATGGTTAGGAAATTGATTTTAGTATATATTTTTTTTATTTTTTAAACATGTTTAAAAAATATTTAAAAAAGAGTATACCAAATGAGCAAATTGAGGAAGTACAGTAACACAATCCCAAATAATTTACTATTATTTATAAATTATTTATTATTTTTTTAACTAATATTCATAAATGATTTTAACTCTTTAATATCTAAACGTAACCTTAATTTATCGGTAGGACTCTGCCGTTCGTTCGGGGGAAAAGAATAGCCAAAAAAGAGACAAATTAGAAACGAGAACGACGCACCAACTACTGGGTGGTTAATGCCAAGGGGACCTATAGATAAACGTAAAACACACGCAAAAAGGTCTACAGTCATTACACAGTGAGCTAGGCCTTTGGAAAGTACGTACGCTTTAATAATCGCCGGCAGACCTTAGGCCTTGTGTCAACTCGTTTTGCCCACAACAACAGTAGGGGTCCCCTTAAAGTTTAAGGTTAGGTTTGTATATCCATTAAAAAAAAAAAAAAGAAAAAAAAGTTAGATTTATATAATAAATTGAAATGAATTGAGACGAAAGTTAAAAATTAAAAAAATATTATTAGAATATTATTTATTATTATTATTATTATTTTAAGATTTGAAAAAATTGAATTGTTTATTACATTTTATGTGAAAATTTATAAAAATTATAATGATAAAATGAGATGAAATTAAATGAGTTAAGCGTGTTTAGTTTTGACTAAAGTTAAAATTATTAAAGATATTAATCTTAGACTATCAATTCTAAAGTTAAAATAATAATATAATATTATATATTTTAATAATATTTCTTTTTATATTTTATAAATACACTCTATATATTAATTAATAATTTAATTTTTATCTAAAATTATTGTTTTCTGATTATTTTTTATATCAACCTAATTATCGAACATAATATAGCCTTATTTACAAAAAATATTTCCTAAAAAATTTGGACATAATATAAACTTGTTTACAAATGAAAGTTTTAAAAAGAATTTAATAAAGTCTTGTTGATTATTTGTGAATAAAATATAGGTTTAATGGATGAATAGGTAGCTCAAAGTTCAAGCTAAAGGTTTTTAGCTAGTCTAATATAGGTTATTTATACAAAACTTAGTTATATTTTCGATTTCACTGACATTTGCCTAGTCTAATGTCAGTGTTCTTATATATAAACTCTAACCGACAAAGATCAACCTAAAGGTCTCTAGTGTCTCCACTATCTTAGGAGAAATGTATGATGTGGTCGTGGTTGGTTGTGTAAATGTCACGTGTTCTTTTTAAAAAATAGTAAATTTTATTGTTAGAAAATTAATTTTTTATGTGAATCTTATATTCATTCAATTTTTTTAAAAATGATATACAACATTTACACACTCTATAACTACAAATACCATTTCTCCTTCAGATTATTTTGGCCATTCGATAAAAGATACACAATACAATCCTATCACACATTGTTCACAGACCACTGGCTTTTGAAACTGTTCAAAGTGTAACATGTGTCATGTTGTTCGACAGTACATCATGTTTTACATCCAACTGATCTAATTTTCATTAGCTGAGTTCATTCAAAACTTTTTTTTTTCTCACCAATTATAAGATGATATTATATTAATATTGAACAAAATGTTACATGAGTTGTGAAGAATGATTCTCATGCAAAAATAGCAATTCAGATACATCCAGTGTGCCAAAATTGCCCATTAATGGGCTGTGTTTTTCAATGAAAAATACTTTATCTATAAAGAGATTTCAGAAAAAAAAAAAATTTACAAACTTGTATTGCTTGCTGTGGTATGTCAAATTATAAAGTTATTTTTATTATAAAGTATACATAACAGATCAAATGAAATTACGCTAGCTTATAAATTTATATTTTTATAAAATATTTTTATAATTGTAGCACTTCTCTTTATATGATTGTGAATTTATTTACCTTTGCATTAAATGAGTACTTGTAAAAATTTCATGATGTATTCTAATTATAGGTTGTCGCAGGAAATCATCTATATTTAGCTTTAAGTCTTAAAAAGATAAGTAGTTTGTCGTCGCTAGCTAGATTTTTAAAAGCCTCAAAATGTCGTTTTCTAAAACTCAACACCAATAATATTCAATCCTCCATTGCTTTCGTTTTCTATAATCTTGAATTACGTCTATAATTCCTTTACTATATATAATGAAATATATATTATCTGACCAATAATTACTAAAATATTATACATTTTAAGAATTATTGATTTTAATTGTGAAGTAAATTAAGAGATTATATACGTCTATAATGAACAAATATTACAGTACGATTGAAAATGAAAATACAACTGGAAATAATCATGAGAAGTTCTTCATTAATTGATAGGTTTTTATTTTTATTTTTTTACTTAGTAAGGTGTGATGTATGGATGATGAATAAAGTAATTAATTAAGGTATTTCATTTACAATGATATTAATTAAGGTCCTTATCAGTGGTACTCGAATCCCGGCCCCCACATGCAACTGGGCTACATATATGCCCCCAAATTTGCCTAAAAAGTAGAAACCCACTCCCCCGGCCAGTAAAGGAGGAAAGAAGAAACTGGTCTAATCAAATCTTGATAAAGTGTTGGGCCTTTAAATTTTAATTCAAATCCTTTTTTTTTTTCAACCGTTGTTGTTTACATTGGACCCGTTGTATTCGTGTTATGTACCGAAAGTATCGTTTTTTGGACATGACCAGAGGGGTCACAATCTCGAATATGCCTTGTTTAGATACTAAGAAAATCTTATCTCGTTTCATCTAATCTTATTTTAATATTAAAATATTATAAATATAAATATTTTTTAATTTTTAATTTTTAATTTTTTAATTTTTTCATCTAATCATTAAAATTTTCTTAACTTTCAAATAAAACAAAAAAAATAATTTAACCTTTTAAAATTTAAAACTAAAAATTATATTAAAAAAATATATTCTAATAAAATTTTAAATTTATAATATTTTTATTCAAAATTTTCTTTTCCTTTGCATTTCATTTCACGTTTCTGTTGAATTACTCATGATTTGCAATCTGACTTTTTTTTTTTAAGTTTTGAAAATTTATTTAAATTAAACTGCGCTGTGAGTGTGGCCTGCGAGCGGCCAAGTCAACGATTACGGCAGTGACTTCAACAGCTTGTCCGGTCGTTGATCAAACTTGCAACCGACCGTTAATCATCTTTAATAATTGAATTTGCAAGCATGTGATACTTTGCATTTTTGTCAGTGAGCTAAAAAGAATACCAGTAATATTGGATACATTTTTAGGTTATCATGTAAATTTTGTAAAAAAAAAATCAGATTTACATGAAAATTTTATATTTTAATGATGTGTTTTATTCTTTTTCAAAAAGAATATGTCAGATTTAAACATCCTTAATTAAACTGTAATTATAATTACTCAAAAAATATATTTAACTAAATACCAAGATATAGAAATATGTACTCATGATAATTTTATATTCACTCTCGCAGTACATAAGAATAAAAGCAACCAAACATATATCAAATATGAAATATATATAGATCGACCGTAGATGAAATAAAAGAAATAAGATATTACTTATCAAAACGAACAGGCTGATCATTAAGTTTTCACTTGCACTTCAAATATCGGAGCTCATTCGGTGAAACTGAATTGAGACTCATCGTGCAGTTCATTTCGGCAGACTTCTTCTTCTTCATCACAAACATCAATTCCACTTTCCCACTAAGCTTGGCATGGCTTGTCAGTGTCAAGTTCCCGCCACTCAACTCACTCCCAAGATTCAAAGTGTTTTGGAGGACCTTTGAATTCACATTAACAGTAACACTTACTTTCTTAGTCGAAAGCATCCCAGCCTTTCCCTTAGGAATACCAACCTCACCCACCGTCATGCCGTCGTACATGAACACGATTGTGGCGCTGTCATACTTGTAGGGACCGAAGTTGGTGTTCTTCACCCTAACTTGGGTTATGAAGCTTATGTCAAAGGAAGGTGATGGTTGAGTGCTAGTGCTCCCGTTCTGGAACGTCACAGCCGTGCCCAACCTCACCTTTGGGGTCTTAACTTTCAACACAGTGACGGAAAAGACAGCGATGACTATGGCCTGAAACACAACAAATATAGCAATATAAATGGCCAACTTGATCCTTTTCTTCCGGCGGAGCTCGTCGGGGTTCAAGGTCGCCGATTCTTCATCGCTTCTGGGGTATCCATTTGCTGGTGCCAAGGGATAGGCAGGCTGGTAATTTGTCTTCTCGGCCATTTTGCTTGATTTGCTACTTCGAAAAGTGAAAAGAAATGAACTCTTCGAATTATATATATGATCTCTTTGATCTTTTGTTTGCTTGTTCAGGATGAGTAGTGATCCGGCCTAGTGGATGGAAGAGATGTTTGTGGTTGTGGTGGGAGAGTTATGTGCTATATATATATATATATATATATATATAAAGGTTTACATAAAATAATTTTATAGTGTTTGAAGGAATAAGTGATGGGGTAGAGCTTCGTGGAAAATGGGATCGGTACTCTTGACTGGGAAATGTTAAATTAATCGGTATATCCGTATATAGCAATCAAACGCGCTTGAGGAGGTGGACTTTCTGGGCTTCTAGAGGCACGATGATCAGCTGCGTTTGGATGTTGAACCGAATTGTGTTAAAAGTTGAAAATTGAATAAAATATTATTTTATTATTAATATTATTATTTTAAGATTTGAATAAGTTGAATTATTTATATATTTTGTGTATGAATTTGATAAAGTTGTAATGATGAGATGCGTTTGAGATTCAAACTTATAGTACTATCCTATATTTTACTTTCGTGATACTTGCATATAATATGCGAGTAATACTATACATCACACTCTCATCATATTAATTTTGATCATATTAAGTAGTATGTGGCACATTCATCACCATTAGATGATAAAGAAACATGCAATAAATGATTATTTAATGGTGATAAATGTGTCACATTATACTTAATGGGATGAAAGTAGGATGGTAGTAGAGTGTATAAAATTTTTCATAATATGCGCACCTTTTTCAATCTTCATATTTTTAACAAATAATGTCAGTTGGATGGATAAAAGTATTAATCATAAAAATGATGGATTAAATTTTTATATTTTTAAAATTTTTATTTTCACTTAATAGTTAAGGAAGGGATACAAATCAGTATTTTTTTAAAAATATTTAAATATATATAAAAAAATATTGAAAGAAATGAAAAAAGAAAAAGAAAAAAGGCATTTGCACTTATCCGTCGTTTTTCTCGATTAAATCTCTCTTTCCGAGTAACATGGTCCAATATCTAAAGAAACTTCGATTCTATCCGACGTTGAATAAACTTGATCCATATATATATATATATATCACGGTTTTAGACGAGAGCATGATATATATCACGGTTTTTCCCTTGAAAAAAAAAAAAAGATTCGAGACTTGATTCATCATGTGATCGTAGATCTGATCGAGAATTTATGAGATAATAAAAACTAAAGGTACTATATATTGTTGGTAAATAATATGTGAAAAAATATTCGATTAATTTATAAATTGATATGGATAATACATTAGTGTTAACATGATATATATATATATGATTTTACTTGGAGAGAAATTTTAAAATTTAAATTTTATTATTTAAATTATGTGAATTATGCACTCTACACATGACCGGCTTGATAATAGAATAATTTTAGAGAAATACTCTAACCATAAAATGATTGCACAAAAGTAATCTCATAAACTGACATGTATTGATGTGATCTGTCAGATTGTAAAATTACTTTTATTGTATTGCAGATCTGACAGCTCACATGGAGCCACGTCAGTTTGTAGGATTACTTTTGTATAATTATTTTGTGAGTGTAGCATTCCTCATAATTTTATGTTAAAAAATTATGAGCAATCATATAGTACTTTGGCTTGCATTACAACTGTATCTTAGAAATCATGCATTCTACCTATCAAAAAAATCAATGTCATTATATCAATCTTAAGAGATGAAATATACATATATATTTACTTGCTCTATTGCTAATTAACTTGAAGTTAAGCTGAGTGGAATTTTAATTATAACAATCATGAAAGCGAAGTTTCGGGCATCCACCGTCGTTGACTGCTGCACACAAACGATGAAAACAGCAAAGATAAGTACCCCCACGACACCATCCATCATTCATAAATTATAGACGTACGGCCGGCCTAAAACCCAAGTATTGAAATTTGAATGTTCTCTCCTCAACCATTAATGTAACCTGCACGGCCAAGCAATTATTTCTTTTTCTTTTTCTTTTTCTTTTTCTTTTTCAGACATTTTTATTTCTATATTTTTTTTAAACCTATATATTAGGATTATAATTTTAATGCTTATAAGAAAAAAGGAGTACTATAATATGAATAAGTTGTACCTTTTCTTGGGAAAATATGTACACTAACATTTGATGTTACATATATTAAACAGGTAGGATTTTGAAAAGGATCGATCTTATTGATCAGTAAATGCACAGAAAAATAAAAAAAAATCAATTACATTAATAATTGAGCCATAAGAATTCTCACCCGACAAAGATGTGTACAATTGTTTCAAAAGCCGGACGTAGAGTATTGATATTTATTTGGTTAATTCATAATATCAATCCGATCCATCCGACAATATGACGGGTCATTACAAAGTTGGTTCCCAACCTGCCTAGTGCCGGGTTTGTTCTTTAGGTGATAATTCCTCCGACTCAATAAATTTCTTCTTATTTCTCGAAGTTTCGAACCCTAGCCTCCAAGTAAAGAAGTTTCGAAGTTTCGCATCTTTCCTGTCATTGTTACTCCGGTAAAGAAGGTCCAGAAGCTTCCAGGCATGCCCCATTAATTAGAACTATTATTCTCAGCAAAAAAGTAATTTCTGCACAAAACCTTTCAAAATGATAAAAAAAAAGGAGTAAAAAAAAAAAAAAGGATAATTTTTTACCTGACCCGAAGGGTTATATTTCCCTAGGTATGGCTGCGGGCCAAGTCGGGTCGAGCCAAAAAATCCTTAGGCGGGCCAATGTGCAGGCCTATTTGAGAGTCATACTATCATTTTCTTTTTTATTTTCTAAATTATTTATTAAGGCAGACATTAAATTTGATAGAGGCGAGTTGTCTAGCTATATGGATTTAATTACCGATGCATGAATTATAAGTAAATGGCGACGAAAACCATAGGTCATCTATGCATATTATTAGACTATCTGACCCTATTGTGTATTTTGACAAACAGAAGGAGTGCACCACTGCAGCAACAACAAACTCTGAGCATCCACTACAGTGCACTCGCCGTATACAACAGAATCCCACATTGGCTTCTAGAATATAACAGTAGAGAAAAACCATTATCTTTCCTACGATTCTTGTAACAAACAAATATTCATTTTCTCTTGTATAAGTACACAACTATATACTGAAGCAACTTGCTCAATGAAGAATCATTTATTCAATTACACTTTGCTTTAACATGGTATTAGAGTTAGTCGACTATCGTCACTGGCCAACCCTTCTCCTGCTCCTACTCCTGCTCTTCCTCCCCCTTTCCTACAACCTCTCATCATTTTCCCATATTGTTAGTACCAAACTAACAACAGACAACTACCTTCTATGGAAGGTGCAGATTACTACCTATCTATGCGGACAAGAGCTCTTTGACTACGTCGATGGCTCGCTGTCTCGCCCTTTGGAAACCATTCCTACCTCGTCCGATGGCTTACCCAAAACGAACCCATTCTTCATTACATGGCATCACACAGATCAATTAGTCTTAGGCATTCTTTTCCCCTCTCTGTTTGATTCTATTATGGGTCATGTCCTCTCCTCTACATCCGTTTAAGATCTTTAGGTCTCTTTAGAATCCATATTTGCTTTCCACTCCCAAGCCAAAGAATTCCAAATTCGTTTTCAGCTTACTAACATGTTCGATGAGAACTCTCCATTTTTTACTATTTCAGAAAGGTGAGTCTTCTAGCCGATTCCTTGGCTTCAACAGGAAATCTTCTTCCTAATAAGGAAATAGTTACTTATATTCTCAATGGTCTAAGACCATCTTATGAATCTTTCATCACATCTGTGACCACCCGAGCTGCACCTCTCTCCTCTACTGAGCTATATTAGCTCTTACTTATTCAAGAAGCTCGAGCTTCTCATTTCACTCGAAGTCTCATCTCCTTTATTGAACCCAATGTTAATTTCAGTGCTGCTGGAGGATGGGATCAACGTGGTCGTAGCATCGCTTGTAATGGATGTCAAGGTAGAGGCCATGGTCGCCACTTCTTCAACGCTCATGGTGGCAGAACCTTTTTCTCCAACAACCCTGCACCTCACTACACGACTCAACGTCCCACTTGCCAGGTTTGCAACAAGTCAGGGCATGTTGCTCTACAGTGCCAACACAGGTTTGATCATTCCTATCAATTTGATGCTCCAAGGTCTTTTTCGGCTAATTATATAGCTCCTGGTTCAATTTCTGATTCTTCATGGTATCCAGATTTAGCAGCTACCCATCATATTACTAATGATTTGAGTAATTTGAACATATCTTTTGAACAGTACAGTGCTGATGATACAATCCGTGTAGACGATGGCACTGGTCTACCCATCTAGAATTTTGGTGATTCTTCATTCTCTCCCAATTCCTCTATTTCATTTTCTCTCCGAAATATGCTTCATGTTCATTCCATCACAAAGAATTTAGTTTGAGTCCTTGAATTTTGCATTGATAACTCTTGTTTCTTCGAATTTCACTCCTCCCATTTTTCTGTGAAGGACAAACACACAAGGATACTCCTCCTCATAGGTCCCATGCATAATGGATTTTATATTTTCCCTCCCAAACTGTCTTCATCATCTATATATCTAATTACAAACTGAAGAGCCACCCATAGAGAGAAATTAAGGGAGGGGCCGGGGAAGGATATAGTGGTCAGAAGATCACGGCTTGCAAAGACTTGTAAGAAAATAGTAACGATATTAACCATAACAAATTCAACATACAGAACCTTCCTCCTCGAAAAGTAGCAAGTTTGTCTTACAATAAATCCAAGCTAGCTAGCGCCAAAACATGTTATTCACAATCTAAAACATGAACAGCTTGGCTTTTCAAATCAACAGTCATGATGCAGTTTATATCCGCAGTCTTGCGCAGCTTCTTCATCATCTTCATCAGCGTCACCTTGTCTCTCAATCTCGCAAGGCATGTCAATGTCAAATTCTCGGAATTCAGCTCATTGTTCAACTCTGCATCATCTGTGACGACCCCATTCGAGCTAACATCGATCGTAACTTTCATCCTCTTTGTCTTCCTAGCTTTGGCATGTCCCTCACTACAAGAAAACTGCTTATTTGCGACCAATTAATTCCAGTGAAATGATTATTTGTAACTAAAATTGGTTGCAAATAGTCTTTTGGTTGCAATAAATTGGTCACAAAAGTCCGTTTTTCTTGTAGCCGGCTTTGATAATATCTCCATACCCACAACCACATTCACAAAAGTTACATTAGCAGTGCTTTTGTCAAACCTGAAATGCCCGAAATTCTTGTTCTTCACTGCAATTTCAGCATTCAAAGTCACGATGAAGAAGGCCGGAGAGTTTGGTGCATTATAGGTGAGGTTTTGCACCGTCACGGATCTTAGCCTAATGCTAGGAGTTTTGATGCGCATCACTGTCAATGCGAAAACCAGAATGATTATGGTCTGGAACACAACCCCAGCTATGATATATGCATAGCATTTCCTGTTCTGCGTGTTCTTGAATATCTCTGACTCCAACATGGCTTGGCACCTGAAAAAGCGATTCCTTTTCAGCCTTTTCGCTGGATTTGTAAAAGTAAATTAATTATTAGCTGTTTTATGTTATTGGAGTTGGCCGATTGCTTGATTTCAATATATAATTATAGGGAAGCAAGGAGTTAGCATGCATTAATTCTAATTTAGTGATCTTCGTGGAAAATGAACATGATTAACGTGGAAGTAAGAGTTTTCTTATTGGGTGTCATGATGAGAATGAAAGATCTTCGTAATCCTCTGGTTATTCATGTCAAATGTCAATAGAGGCTCATGGACGATGTTAAAAGTATTGAAAATAGGACTGAGTGAAGCTTAATTTCAATTAGAATTCCCCACAATTTTTCTTACCTAAACATTTTTTAAAATTTGGAGAGAGAAACATAGTACGTGGATCGATCTTACTACATCTAAGAGCATTCGCAATGGCTCATGCATGTAAAATATATTTTTCTGTAAAATATAAAGAAAGTTGATCAAAAGATTTTAATTTTACATTTTGCTACAGTAATCTTCTAGATATAGATAATATTGTTCACAACTCTAAAATATTTTTAATTATTTTCTCTCCCCTTTAGACATTTTTTCTCCGCTGCTTTTGTTTACCATAATTTCATTTCAGCCCCTTCTCCTTATTACACATTGTCTCACCCTGGTTTCATATTAGGAAGGATCCACCCTTTCATCCCTTCTCACTTATCTCTACGACATATGCTTAGAAAAAAATACATATATAAAATATGATATAATTATATAACATTGTATATGAAAAGATATTGCAAATTCATTGGTAGTTAGAAGAAATATTTGAAATGAATAAAAGATATTAAAAAAAGAATATTTAAATGATATAGAGAACAAATATTAGATAAGCTGATGTATGGCCTATTGTAAAAATCAGTATGTAAAATAGAAAAATTGTGTTTTGATGATATATTTTGAAGGATATGATAAATGAACTATTGAAAATGCTTTTAATCAACATTTCTCTATAAATACCATTTTATACGATTAACTTGATATGTTTATCTCTTTTTAAATTGTAGAAAGAGTTTAAATCCACTTTAGAGAACAAATTATGGGGTATATCATGGCCTTCATGCATGGCAATTGTAGAGCAAATGCATGCAATTAACCTTCATGGCAATTGGATCACACGTTCCAACTGTCAGAAACAAGTCGATGTAGAGAGTTGAGATCAATATATATAGGGCCAATTGGACATCAAATCAAATTTATTCCTGCAAAAGCGTGTGATTTTTTTAATAGTGGCTCACGCGAGTCCGGAATATATACTGTGTACGCTATGGTCCAAGCTGAAGCAGGATGGATGGGGTTGGCAGCAAGCGAGGGGGCCTTGATTTTGGGGGATCATCTCACTCTTTTTCACATATCATGCCAAAGTTATGGAAAGCAAGTCAGGGTTCACTTTCGAGAAACCTCACTCAAAATTCAAATTCACATGCACCAAGTCAATCGCCTTGTTTTTATATTCAAACTAATTAATTGGTTTTAAATTACGTACTCATTGTTTCCGTTTGCGTTGAGATTCTTCAGTCAAAATATCAGCATTAATTTGATGTGAAATATGATATCAATTAATCTTGTCAGCTTCGATGTGAATTCATCACATGAATGGAATTAATCCAAAGAAATTAGGAGAGGTAGTTTAATTTCCAGCTTAATAATAATTGATCATGTGGATCGACCGATGATGAACCAGTACCATTAATGAAACCGTGTAGACATGAGCTAAGTCTTGATCTGCATCTGAGCATATATAATATTGCAGTTACACTGATCAGCGCCCTCTAGTTTTCTCCCTATATAAAACTCAGCACGCATGTGGAGGAGATGGAAGGTATATTTAGAATGAATAATATTATATAAAGTCGTGAAGTACGTAAACGTTGCGGAATCGTTTTGAAAAAGAGTAGAGTTTAATGTTAAAAAATTAATTTTTTTATGTGGATCCTGTATTTACTTACTTTTTTCAATAAGATTGTACGGCGCTTACGCACTCTACAATTGTAAATATTATTTCTTATTTAGAATAATCATCAGTTGTATGAGTTTATTATCATTATTTTTTTTTTACCAAAATAAATTTTACAAATGAAAACTAGAATATATAAAAAGAAAATCTCCACCTTTTGAAAAGAAATTTTAAAATCGAGACATCAAGAAAGGTTTTCTTTTTATTTATAAATTAAGAGCAATGCTAATTGCAAGTAATTAGTGCATGCATGCGGAAGATACAGTACTACCGTTCACGCTTTTGATATATGATCATATATAGTAATTTACTTTGTAAAAAAAATTAATTTTGAACTTATTTTGCAAATCAAATTATATTATGTCAACTCATGTGAAGAAGATGTACTGTACTCCTCGCATGCTTGTAAATATAATTTTACATAAATTCAGGCTTAAATCGCTGCTTCAGTAGTACGCGCGTACTTATCATTTTGGGTGACAAAAACATAGTGGTGAATGTCGACACTTTGCAATTAGTTACAAGCATGAGTTTAGGATTTGAATATTTTCTTTAGTGGTGAATGACCACCAGACTATGAATCAGGTTGATGACCAAAGAAAAAGCTATCTAGGTAGGCTGACTCTTTCCATTGAGAATCATGCATTTAATTTGTTACTCATGAGGCGGCTGGTCATGCTCATGCATGTCATCTCAACATCATGCTTTTATATATATATATATATATATATATATATATATATATATATATATATATATATATACACTAGCAGTAGGTAACGTCCAAGGACGTTTGCCTATTTTTTTTTATCTAATGATTGAAGAAATGTTTTTTTAATAATTTTGTAAATTTTTTATTTTTTTAAAAATGTTTATGATGATTAAAAAAATACAAGACAAAAGGAAAATAAAAATAAAAAAGTGAAATACACATTCAAGACATATTTTTAGGCTACTTCTTCACTAGTTGTAGAAGTTCTTTTTAGTTAATTAAGAATATTATC
The DNA here is from genome assembly GCA_022457165.1 of Juglans mandshurica. Lineage (NCBI taxonomy): Eukaryota > Viridiplantae > Streptophyta > Magnoliopsida > Fagales > Juglandaceae > Juglans > Juglans mandshurica. Next base: position 4,595,449 of record CM039632.1, on the reverse strand, counting down.
ATATTTAAATTATGTTAAAACTCTAATTATTTATATTGTTATACTTTTTTAAAAATATTTAACAAAATTTCATCATTTATTTAATATTCAATAAAATTTTATCTTTTATTTAATGATGAGAAATTAATATTTTATAAATTAAAGTTAATTTTAAGTGTATGATATAATATTTAAAATTTAATTATCTATTTTATGTTAGTTTAAATCAATATTTAAACTTCTACCGTTAGATTAAATTTGAAGATTAAAGATGAAGGGTTGGAATTTAAAACTCAAAAACTAATATTTTTTCCTACTTTTTTTTTCCTCTCATTCCTCACGCACGATTGTGGTATTACATTGCACATTGACATTCACACGAATAAATCCAAAAAAAAAAACAGAAAAATTAAACAACTATGTGAAAATATATATATATATATATATACTGTTCATAATTACTGTTTATAAACAGTAGTAAACGGCAAAAAACTATGCGGAAAAAAAAAAATATTACTATTCATTAATGTTTATCTATGAACAATAAATTATAGCCGCTTTTAAGTATAGGCCAGATATATATTCGGGGCCGATCGATCGATCCTCTGTATTGGCCAAAAGAAAAAAGCTTTTTTCAATAGTTATGCGAACTATACACACACACACACACATATATATATATATATATTACAAAAAAATTACTTATTTGTGACTAGTTAATTTTAGCGAAATGATTATTTACAATTAAAATTTGTTACAATTAATCTTTTGATTGTAATAAATTGATACAAAAACTCATTTTTTCTTGTAGTATTATATATATATATTTTACAAATCTTTGGTCACTGATTATAAGAATATTCATTTTTATTTTAAGGAAAAAGCTGACGTTAGTCCATTTCGTGCACCACTTGGGCAATCCATGTAGCTGCCAACTTGTTAAATAAAACGGTGCGCAGCATGGAATGAAACGGAAATCCCCCAGACGTCTTTCCAGCTCCTCTTCTCTTCGCAGCTGATCGTGCACATGAACTGAGAACAATTTCTCTTCACAGCTCCTCTTCGAAACGGTGCATACCCAGATGTTCTTTTCCCTTCTCTTCGATAAAGATAAAAATAGAGAATCCATAATGTTTTTTCTGGGTAATAAAGAAAATACCCCAGCATATCTTTTCTGTACTGTGAGATGATTTGGATTTTTTAAATATTGTTGGCAAGAAAAGATGTCTTTCTTTGTGGATGTTAATATCTTTTGAATTCGACCCTAATATCTTTTGAAAATAGGAGAATGGAAGGGAAAAAGAAGGGGGCAACAAGAAAAGAAAATAAATAGACAATTTAAAAGAGAAATAGAAACAAGTTAATAATCCATTCATTAATAGTTTCACCCTTTCTTGTTATTTGCCTGTGAGCAAAGTTGAATGCATAATTACCTAAAACCTTTATCCAAAAAAAAAAAAAAGTCATACACAAGACTAAAATTATTAGAATCGATCAAATACTAAGTAAGTAGCTAAAGTAGAAAATTTGCAGCCTGCCAAAGTAGAAAAAGGAAAAAAATTGGAATTGTGGCCCTGTGGGAAGCTAATAACTTTAAAACCTCAAGAATCACATGGCAAGGGACCATAAAAGAGAAAAAGTCAGATTCACCAAGATTGTAATATCTCTCTCTCAATCAATCTACCAACCAACCATGGTAGTCGCATCGTCACAACTCATAAGTGGAAAAAAAGATAAAAAAAAAAAAAAAAAGAAGGAAGACCCTCTCTCTTATTGTTAAAGAGTGGATGCAGCAGAGAGGCAGACTACGACTATTCAAGGTTAGTATTTTGGCTTCGCAACACTCGATTTTTGCAATGAAGGAGCAAGAAATCATTGTTAGGGGTGAGAGAGACGTGCCTCTCTCACTACAAATTGTTGGTACTAGAGACCAAAGTATATACTCGCTCAGAAATAATTTTGATCGATGGATAATGATTAAGTAGTAATTTCAAATTAGTACACATACAAGGTATATTTATTCTATTAGAATATCATACTAATTAAATTAATATTTATATAAATAATTTAAATTAGATGACATGTTGTAATAAGATAAGAGTAGGACGTGCTGATACATGAAATAAATTAGCTAGGTGAAGACAGGTTTAGATTTTTTTTTTTTTTTTTTAAACTTTATCATGTAAAACGTGTTTGAGAGATCACTTTGAGTACTAGTATTAGTACAATGTTGATATTGCCAACAGAAGCTTCTATCAAGTATCTACAGTACTACCATGTTTGCCTCCGAGTCCTGTCCTGACCGCGAGCGAGCGTTAAAGTTTAATAGGATTAAACAATATTGTTAAGGAGAGGTTTGAATTTAGAGATGAGTTGAGATGGTTTGTGAATAGTAGAATAAAAGTTAAATTATTTATTATATTTGGTGTGGAAATTTGATAAAGTTGTTTTGAGGTTTGAAAAAGTTAAATTGTTTATTATATTTTGTGTGAGAATTTGAAAAAGTTGTAATAATGATATGAGATGAATTGAGATAGGTTGAGGTGGATTTTGAATCCAAACATCTCCCGTCTGCCGGACTATGTCAAATACAACGTCCAGCTAGCTTTTCTTTGATCTTAATTAAACCTTGTTGCATATAATTAAGTGGATTTTAATAGTACTTTACCTCATAATTAATTTGTCACTTCATGCACACCTAATTATACTTTGAACATAAGTTGAAATTTAGCCATCCATTAACATCAAGTAGTACTCCAAATTTGAATTATAAGTACTTGTATTTTGTCCCCCTATTAAAACCATACCACATTACTTATTTTTGTCTTATCTTTTAGTTAGGTTTTAACATTAATGATGCCGATTGTTACATTTGGACATCAAATCCAAAAGTCTAGCTAAAAACAGATGATCATGTACCACGATTGTCTATTTATGATCAATATGCCAAATAGTCTATTTATGATCTTTACGATTGTTCATTCTCCATGACTTATATGCCTAATAAGATCAGAAACCAAACGAAATTGATTACCCAAAACTAAGGCAATTAAGCAGATCTATCATGTAGATGATCCGATCATTCAATCGAAACCAAAAAAAAAAAGAGAGAAAAAACTAGTGGATAATTGTTACATGTAAAAAGGCAAATAACAAAAAGCAAACCAAACTTCAATATCAGTTAATTAAAAGCATATATCCCCTCTAGAAAGATACTGATCTTAGCATCTCGTTTGAATGTTAAGTATTTCAGATGATTTGTAAATAGTAGTGAAATAGTTTATGAATAATAATAGAGTAATAGTGAACTGTTTGTATATAGTAGTGAACTATCTGTAAATTGTAGTGAAATAATCTAAGAATATCTAAGAATAATTGTATTTCCAAACAAACCATTAAGCTAACAATTAATATGAGGAGATTCATGATGATGAACACGATTTTATTCTATGCCCTAATTAATAGAAAGAGTGTTAGGGATTCAGTACAGATAAGTATAGATCAATTGGGTTTTCTTTATCAAGAATATATATTTGCTTGGCAAATGAAACAGAAAGAAAAGCTCTTATCATGTCCTCTCATACAGGATGGTGTTTTAAAAAAATAGATCAATCTCAAAATCGATTTGCTCATCCTACGGCGCAATGAGCCGCAACCATAGAGTAATTGGTCGCATACCGGTAGCTATTTGAGTTTCTAGTATTGTACTTATTGATAATGGCAAGGACCCTCCTAGTCTTGTAACTTAAACTTTTTATTTATAAATATGCAAGTTTGATTAGAAAAAAATAAAAGGTAATTATACCTAGTGGGGGCTACCCACATTCATACGAAGGGGTCTCCTCGATCTTCTAGCTAGGTGAGAAAGATCATGAGATCAATTGAAGCTTGAAATTAATAACTTTCACGCGTAGCGTTAGAACGAGGTTACTTGAAATATATATTGTCTGAGGAAAAAGCTGTACCGATCGAGTTTCATATATATAATGCTGGTATCGGATTGCATGCATGCAGTTGAAGGAATCAAACAATATTGGCCGAGAAATCATCATGATGTACATGAGGCAGCCCTTCTAGATCGACTTTCCCACTGTAAATTTATTGTGGCGTACAAAGACAGTGTTCATTGGTAAGGACGTACCCAGATTCAACCAAAGTTGTTGCTATATATCCTAGCTTATAAAAGACACTCCAATATTATACAGATATCAAAGTTTAATTTCCATTTTAACTGATCCCCTAATTTTTTTGCCCAGTACCTTTTAAGTTCTATCACTACATGAATTACCTATAATGATCTGTTTACACAGTCGAGGAAATTATTATTTCTTAAAAAAAAAAACAAAAAAAAAAACAGGTCATTTAAGGTAATGTATATATAAATTTGAGCTCCAGGCCGCCGGAATACGGGAATAGGCTATTATATATATACACATATGTATCATGTGTGTGCATGACTTGCGTAAATTACTACACAAAAAACTAACTTTGAGCTGAAGTTTGACATTATCTTATAATTATCAATTTAGAAAAAGAATGTTACAATATTTTTTCTTGGATTAATCGGATCAGGTCGGTACGTACGACGTAGCCTAAACGCCCATGCGCATACCATTGAGGACCATGACTACATGATATTGTGACTCGAAAGTCAAAACATGTACAGTACCAGTACTATTTTTTCCAACAGCAAACTTGACCTAATTATTAAGGAACTGCAATAAGTTTCCACCTACAAGTTTCAAACAAGAAGGTTTTCTTTGAACAAGCATTATACATGACTACAATCTCTAGTCTTACGGTAGAGATCAATTTCATTTTTGTCGCAAATAATCATTTTCATGACACGTATAGGAATAATATTTTTCTTAAAATAATACATGGGAAGCTCGGTCAAATACAATCTTGTGTTATGAGAATAGTCTCATTTTCATTGCTTGTTGCTGTCCATCATGCTAAATTTATTATATGTAGATTTTTTTTTTTTTAAGAAGAGCCGGTAACCACACACATAGCGGCTCTGTCCTAAGTTTATTAATAAACTCTCACTTATGGTGGAGGAAAACCGTGGTAATATCATTACACTTGGGGTCTTACAGGATAAAACGCTATAAACTAACCCAAAACCAAGTGTCAAAATAAGCCAAAGCCAAAACACATTCTAACAGGCCTAAGCCAACGTGAATACCATCAGAATCAGACGCAGCTTATTCTGTAGACCTAATCTATCCACTAGTAAAATACCTTTGAGTTTCCACGGAACATCATCAAAATTTATTCACATGCTAGACTGATGATTCAAAGCCATACGAGCAAGAAAATCAGCTCCTGAATTTCCTTCTCTATAAACATGATTGATCTTAACTTGCAAAATCGACAAGATCTCTTGGATTTCATCCCAATAGTCTTCAAGATCCCACATGCCACATCTCCCTTTTGCCAACCAGTTAACAACAAGTAAAGAGTCAAGTTCAATCTCAATTCTTTGCAAACCCAACTCCTTGCAGTGTTTCAGCCCATAATAAAGAGCTAATAGTTCCGATTCGTTATTAGAGCCATGAGCCAACTCCTTAGCAAAAGCCAACCTCAAATAGACCATTAATTCACATACAATATAGTGCAAAGTCTTGCACAAAACTAGAAAGGAGTTTGGGTCAGCTTTATTGACTTGATAAAAGCTGAATGTTCCTAAAAAAAAATGCTCTGAATGAATGGGTTAAAGATGAAATATTTGGCCCACAACGGTATCTTTTTTAAACAACGACCTACTTTTGGCTCCAATAATAAAATATAACAATTGATCACTTTTGAGTTTTGGAGGAGGAACTAAATTTCAACATAAAGTTAGTTTATAATTTTAGCGAGAAATGATTTGTACAAGTTCTAAATAAACAAGCCTCATACAAGTCTTTATAAAGAAGTTTACCCCACTTTTAAAAAGTGTAAAAACAATTATTTTTTATTAATAGGATCCATTATTTTACAAAAAACTTGTATGAGGCTTGTCTATTTGGGCTTGTACAAATCATTTCTCTAGAAAGATTAGTGCTATAAATTATGCTATTATTTTATTATTGCCTCGTTCTGTTGACGTAATGATGTTCAGTAACCTTAAAATACAAGATTTTTGTGATTTTAAATTGGCCATGTATGTCATTTCCATCACCATCTTATGGATTAATTTATTAATAAGGTAATGATATATTTACAATTTTTTATAATTATTTTAATAAATCAATATAATTATACCACATCATTTAAAATCATTTTAATTTTAAGTGATTACCCTTTCTAACATTTTAGAAAGCTCAATTTCTTTATAATTAATTTACAAGAAAGTCCTTTTTGTAAAACCCGCAAAGCCAGCCCATATAATATATTTCTCAAGTTCTGTATTAGCGCGATTCTCTCTCTCTCTCTCTTGCTCACTAAAGACTCGGCCTTCGGCTCGGCCCGTTTTAAAGCCCGTAGATCAGCCCATATATTCATTGACCTGCTGATTTGCTCAGCCCCATACCTTTGAAGACTGCTCTTGCTGAAAAAAATCATGCACATCGAAGTCGATTGAAAAATAAATGTCTTATTGTCTAATGATACTTATAATTCCCTTCTCTCGTAGAGAATGTACATCCTATTGCCTAGAAATCGAATCGCCTAGCCCCAATTTTCTTATAAATCAAAACATGAGGCAACCGATATACATCTTATATGTTACATATTGGACATAATTTAAACTATTTGACGATAATATGATTGCGTATAACAATACGAAGTTGATTTACAGATGATGTTCCTTATTCTAAGAACCAAACATGTGGACATCTTTGTCAGCATCGACACTCTCGATCAGAAAGGACTCCCCCCAACTAAGAAAATGTTGAAAAGTTTTGGAAACAAAAGGCCGATCCAATCGGTTCCCACCACTCCATAAACCTACCTTCTATGACTATTTCCAATCGTCTGGATAATCAATCAATAATCATGCTTGGCCATATCAATTACTCCTTTTGTAGCTGCTATGCCATGTGTAGAAATCCAGAGCCGGTCTAAAATGGAAAATTCTATTTCCATATACTATATTTATAGAGTAATACTAGATACAATTATGAGTTATGCAAGAGTCGCCGCGTACTCATTTTGAAAAAGAGTGGGATCCAACATTAAAAAATTAATTTTTTCATGTGGATCTCTTATTTATGGTACTTGCACACTCTAAAACTACAAATATCATTACTCATATTTCTTTTGTATATTGCTTCTTCTTCTTCTTTTTTCCTTTTTTCTTGTTTTTCTTTCTGTGTATATTGGTACAAAAAAAATTTCTGTAACAGATGGGAGTGGATTGGTGAAGGGAGGGTGTAAATAATAGAGTTACCCACGCGGTCTTCTAGAAATGCTCCTTGTGGAAATCAAACTTGGTAGGACCTTTTTGATTGAATTCGTAGCAGAGCTTGTTAAGTTCTTTGGCCAGAATCGGTGCCCCACAATAGAATACCCCTAATCCATACCAACAAAACCATAATTACACCATAAGGAGAAAGCTATATAAATTCGCTAGTATATATATATATATATATTTGGTGGCTTCACTCACCAATTCTTGCAGAACAGTGCTTGGAACATAATTTGGAGAAAACTTTCTTCCAGTTAGGCCTCGCGAAGTGGGTTCGCACCTAATATTAGGGACCAGAAATGTTTAGTAAACACATGCAGGATTATGTGAAATGTTTAGTAAACACATACTCCTTGGTATAAAGATGGCAATATTGATGGTGTCTGGAATAATAAAGATAATGTGAAATGGTAAGCGTCGATCGAAGTGTATACCCTAGTGCCGGAAACAATGTCGACTCCATTCTTTGCATGGTTGAGAGCTTGCACCATGGTAATGAGAGCCGATCGGGCGTCTCCTTCCTCGTAAACACTAGTCAGATAGTTGTGCATCTCAATGACACCCTAAATGAAATCGATATTTGACCAAGTTAAAAGAGTCGCCAAACTAGATATTCAACAAAAGAATGCAACCAACGACAAATTTAAGCACAGGCATTGGTGGTTGGTTGTTCAGAGTTTTCTTTACCCTTTGATCAAGCTCGGCTACTTCATTCATGACTCCTTTAAACCAATCAAACGAGCCTTGCTCCCTCGTTACCCAGTAGAAGTAAGCGTTAGTGGTCTTCAGAGTTTTTTTCCGCTTTGGACATGCTGTATTGATCATGTCAGGGTCTGTACTTCCAGAATTCAGGTCTGATATTCTACTGACATCTGAGATTGAATCCTGAACAGAAGAGATAAAAACATTATTCCAAGGCATTGTGATGATTCTATATAATATAATATAGGACTGATTAACTAGTATGTACAATATTTGCAGGTTTAAAATTAAGAGAATGCCTTCACTAGTGACGTTGCAAAATAAAACAAGATACTCACTGCCTCCTCCTCCTCCATTTTGACAATGTTGTTGAGCAGATCTTTTAGAATGCTGATAAAAGGTGTTGCACCAATCCCTAGACCAACAAGTAGCAGGACATCATACTTGCTATAGTCTTGTGCTGGAGCCCCATACGGTCCATCTATTAAGAGCTTCGGTAGACTGTTATCTCCAGAGAGGAATTTTGCATATTAAATGATGTATTATGAAGTGCAAACTAAAGGAGGGAAGACATTAGAAAGAGATACGAAATGTACCTTTTCTTGGTTGTTTCGTCAGCCCGGAGAAGTCCACTCTTTCCAGCCCCAGGAGGCTCACAGGATTCAGAGAATAGCCTCTTAAGCTCTTGTGTCCAATCACCTAGCTGCCGAATGTGAACACTGAGGTAGTCGTCTCCAGGAGCAGAGGTAATGGAAAATGGATGCCTGCAATACACAAACCATATCATATTAACATCAAGAATCAAGAGAAGTCAGATACAGATCAGGGAGGTCTTCTAACATAAAGAGCCAAGTGAAGTCGGACACCTAGAAGGGAGGTCTTCTTAAGTTTTTCTAATTCAACTCTTCAGAGTTCAAATATCATATTTGGTCTAAAAATAAGCCTGAGGCATTCAAAAGAAATCTAACTTTCTCTCATTTCTAATTTTCCTTTTCCTTTCTTGCCAAGATGCCAGGAATTTAGCACTGCAGGCAGCATGGTGATTCAGATACTCACCAGAAGTTTTTTATTTTAATAACTGTTAAAAGCATCCAGCATATATTCTCACACACAGCACTTAAACTGACTACAAGAATGTCATTAAATATAAGTTACTAGCGGAAGTGGTAAATATATGAGATTTTCCCCAAAATATACGTTAAGTGATCAGCGAAAGCTGCAATGACTTACCACTCAAAAGGAGAAACGGCAGGGCATTGGACAAACATGTACTGTCCACTCTTGTACTTGAACTGGGGTGCCTTAGACATTTGCAATGTGAGCACATTTCCGGGATAGATGGCAACCTAAAAATTAGACAATTCAAGGGGGGGACTCTTTAGCTCTGTCAGCCTTGAAATAAATAGAAAAACACCACGAGAATATATATGCAATTCAAGTGGAAGGCACTGGCTCCAGCTGGGTGAGCTCCAGATGCCTTCCAAACGCAAACAGTTTGCACAGTAATTCTTCAATCAAGCGAATATATGCAGCTTGGGTTTGTTGTTAAGTAAATGGCTGAGGTGGTTAGTAAACTGATCTTCTCACCTTCAGAAGACGGACACTATAGGAACCAGACCGGAAGTACCTAAGGGTCCTTTCTCCAGCATATAGTAAAACCGGAACAGCAAGATACATCCAAGTCTGCACGCAGGAACTCAATATGTTATCCAACTCTTCTAAGCAAAAGCAACGTTCGGCTACAATATCTGAAGATATATATGAATATCACTAGTCAAAGATATCAAAAGTATACCGTCTTAAGGTACCACTTGTGCACAAGATAGACGAATAAACCATGGATGATGAGCAACACATAGACAATGACAAATAGGTGGTGTGAATACCAAAAGGCATTGAAACCAGTGAGCCTATTGAAGGGCTTGGGCAGCTTGATATGATTCCGCCTGAACCATCGTGTTGCCAGTGTAAATGCAATCACCATCAAGATCACCATTAGAATTCCAGTCACACCTTCTACCCCTTTAACCAGGTCTATGTAATCGGGTTTCTGTACCCCAAAGTCATGATGAAGCTGAAAAGTGTCCGTATAGGTTCCCTCAGACAGGTGTACCAGTTTTGGAAAATCACATGCAAGGTGGTCTCCGGCATGGAGAATGATACCAATTACAATGGCTGCAGCGATGGTCTGCAAGGAGCAGTTAATAAAAACAAAAATCAAAACGAATGTATTCAGAGGTAGACAGGTAGTCATACATAAAGTATTCTAATAGCTTTTGAGTTTGGTCGGCAGAGGTTTCCAACATATACATTGAATTCAGGACCTCTACAGACCAACTTTTTCCTTCTTGCAGTTAACAGTACTCCATTGCGGCGAGTAATGGTCCGTACTTGGTATGAAGAATATTGAGAGGTGGCTTGATCCTATTAAAAAAAGCATCTCTGTATATTATTCGCTTGAGCGAGCAAAGCTTCGTACAGATTGTTAGATTGGTAGTTGCTCGAAAGTCAATTTGAGCAGGACGCCAACCAGTGAGTTCACTCATCACTGATACTCAGCTCAAGCGAGAGCCAACTCGAGAGTTTGCTCATCAGTTGCTCGATACTCAGTTCGAGCAAAATGCTAGCCCTAATGTTTACTCGAGAATCGCTTGACACGCTGCTCGAGCGAATATTCTGTTTTAGAACTTTTTTTCGCGCCATACAGTATAAATACATTTTATTTTTCATTGTATTATGTCTTTGAGCCGCCAGAACAGAGAGAAAAGAGAGGGGAACTCCTTTTGCGAGATTTTGAGAGCTCATTGGGTGTATTGGAGCTTTTGGTATTGAGTAACGATTTGTGATACCTCATACCTCTTGTACTCCATTTTGTTATAGTGAATTTCTTGAGATCGACTCCGCCAGTGGAGCTTGCTTTAAGCCGAACCACGTAAATTTTGATGTTCTTTATGTGATTGTTGAATTTTCTTTTATTTACTTCTGCTATTATATTTTAAATTAGCCATTGATAGCCCGTTATTCCCAACAAAGACTGCTAAACCAAACCCTTGAAGACGAAAAAGGTATCTAAGACGCAATATGATCCATATATGTCATCGTTCTATTAAATTTAATTATTTAGATATGGCACTGCATTAGTATGTATATAGAAATGCACAGTTTTTAGGAAGATGATCTTTTGAATTATTCAACGACAACCTTGGACCTTTTGGTGTAAAATAATAAAATATAGCGCATGAGCCACGTTTATGGAAAAAAATAACTAGAAGATATTTTTAAAGAAAATTATTTGTACATGTTTAGATTTTGTAAGTTCCGACAAGTTTTTTGGAAAAAAAACTATTATCTAACATAAAAAAAAAAAAAAAAAAAAAAAAAAAAAAAAAAAAAACTCGAAAAAAATGACAACATTTTTTTTTTTTCTAAAAAACCTAAGTGCATGAGAACTACACTTAAACAAACCTGTAATATTACTGATCTCTTTTATATTATTCAGCTAGATCAAGATTTATTTAAAAAAAAAATCCTCGATATTCTTCGGTTGGTGGCACAATTCGAGTCTTTTTCCATTTCTTGGACAAAAGAAAAAGTCTTAAAACAGCCAATCATGTTTTGGGATTTAAAAACTTGTTGAGATTTGAAGACTTAAAGAACTAACTAATGTTCTGTTTAGGCGCTGAATAATTATTTTAGAATTCTATTTCGTGCGAATGGGTGCACTAGTCCTATAACGACTGAGATCAAACTTAATGTTGACTTTAAATATGAAGTCTCTCTAGAAGGCCGGTCCTAGATATGAATTTAACGTATGAACAAAGCAATAATAAACGACGAAGTAGGATCGGCTGGGTGAGAATTGTACCTTGTGAAAATTGATATTGTCGTCAAAAGGTATAAAGTAGGCCAGTTTGGTGGACCTGAGCCAAGTGATGGTGTTTCTACAGACGGGCATGAGAATGAGGGCCATGTTGAACTTAAGGGTCTCAGCCGCACCTTTGGCCGTAGTAAGACAATAACCCATGACTTCGAAGGCACTTCTATTCTTGTACTGATAGAACTTCCATGTGAACAGTCCAATCATGATCATTATCCACAATGTCAAGATCCAAATTCTCCTCCAATTCTCTTGCAAATAGTACAGCAATTTTGTGCTCCACCTTCTTATGGGGCCTTTCTTTCTCAGCCCTTGTAGGTTCTGGCTCAAGGCTTGGCTTGTGTAGCTCAACGCTTGACTGTAGTTTAGGTACGTGTCCTTTTGTAACAAAAGCGTTTCCAATTGCCATAGCTGCGAATCATCACCAACAAACACCAAGCACATGTACAAATTAAGCAGAAAAGTCATCACAAGTTTAACCCATGTGGGCGACACTATGATCTAGAACATGTCAGCTAAATAGTGCAAAATCTTTGATCGACGATACAACACGCGTGCCTATGGGTATCATGATTTGGGATTACGTGAAACTGGACAAAGTTTTTGGCACATGGGAACGCTACTTTATACATGTCAAACGGTGAATCGGAACTATAGTAGGTCACGTGGCTTTAAAAAGGATGTGTAATGTTTTTTTTTTTTTTTGAAACCTCAAACATCATTTCAAAAACTATGGCATTCAGCTATTACATTGTTTATGACATGATCAAACACTACATGACTGACCTTCACCATTAGAGTCTTGTATATTATTTTTTAAAAGAATAAAGTTATTATTAAAAATATATATATAAATATTTTTTTTATGTAAAGTTTAGATTTATCTATTTTTTAAAAAAAAGTATGGGAGACTTCCCACAACAAGAAGACAGTATATCATTTATCTTCTAATATCAATTAAATGTATACAATATTATTACCTTGTCCATACCAATATAATAATGCTTAGGTATGTAAAATGTAGCCTGTAGTACTAAAGTTATTTGTTTTAACTTCAATCGGATAGTGATGTGCTTGAAAAAAAAAATCAACGCTGATATTAAATAGTGACCACATGCTAACTCAATTATGACTAGTAGCCAACATACAGTACTAGTCTTCGACCAAAACGTCAAAGTCAAGTACAAGATTGAAACTTAAAATAAAAAATCATTGTCAATGACGTTGATTATTGATATAAAATCCGAAACTAACCTGAAATTACAAGAAAACATTCAATAAAGAAACAAAATTAATTCGGGTGTACTGTAGTTAGTTCTCCAATGCATGCCTAGGCATAATTTGAGAATTAAAGACAACGAATTTTATATAATTATAGTACTTTTCTTTTTCCTAAAACTCATGAAAATAGTGGTGCCACTGTAATATACAGATGGGGATGTGAGATATATATATATATATATATATATATATATATATATATATATATATATATATATATAAAGCAACTTACCTCAATATAGCCAAGTCTTTCAGGGTCCAACTCCTCCATGATCAGAGCAGCATATTCCTCTGCTTGTTCCTTCAGTCTCGATAACTTGTTCGCAGAAGCACTTAGCATAATAATCTAAACCATCAAATAAAAATAAAATCGAAATTCAAAACCATTAAAACAGATTGAAATTTTCAACGACTCTCATGAAAAGGAAACAGGTTGGCCGAGAAGCCATTACCAACCCCACTGAAAATGACATTATTGCATCAACGAATTCTAATCTCCCTTAAAAACAGAGAATTCGAGACGCCACTGTCCACCTTATTCTCAAGCACTAAAAAACCGACATTATAGTTCACTAACTCTTGGAAAGTCCATCTAACTAGATAATAAGATGCCTAATTAAGAACAATATTGGGAAACGTCATGGAGTACGAAATGCGAAGACCCTAATCCCTCATTTGTAACGTTGGAGTGGTTAGTTCTTGAATTTCATGGGTTTAAGGTTACCAAATCCTGCCTAACGTTGATTTTTCTTTTAAGAAAAAAAAATATATATTTATAACCCAAATTAATGAGACCCTGTGATGAGTTTTGCAGTTTCATACACCAAGGCATGAAGCTAATTTTTTTTTTTCTCGGCAAAAAAGGATCGAAGGGGACAACCAGAGATTACTTTCCTACCAAGACGTGACTATAATAACACCCAATCCGTTGGAGAGCTAGATAAGAAAGGCCTAGACGGCAAGAACCGTAGACACTCCCTACAAGTCGAATTTGAGCCATAGTCTAATCCCAACCCCACTAGAGCATAGATGGTCTATGAGTTAACAGATCACCAATAATCTTAAATGCTTCCCGTTGCGAGATTCGACCCCACGACCTAATGTCCACTGTCAAACTCATGGACCATTGAGCCATCACCCTAAGTAGTAGGCATGAAGTTAATTAATTATGCAAGACTAATTAATTTGAATTTACTAAAATCTTTTGACTCATCCGTACATTCTGTTTTTTTTAACTGACCATAATTTCAGTTCCTAGGCTAGTTGGCATGGGAAAAATCATACATAATTAAATAATTCAGGTATGATATTCCCGCAACTTCCAATGAAATATCGAAAAAAAATAGGGAGACGCGCAGAGAATTTGTTTGGACAGAAACCTTGCCTCTTTAACTTCTTCTTCACCAATTCTACCATCTTCATTCTTGTCCACCCTGTAATATAATTAACATAATATCAAGTTAGTAAATTACTGTGAAGTAGTTAGCTAGCATAACTTACTTTTTAAAAATAATTTAATAAGAGTGAAAAATAGTTTTGTCCTTTCCATTCACGTATTTGATTGATCATGGGACTCTGATATAAACTTTTGAAAAAGAGAGGAAGTGGAACAATTAAATAAACAAAAGCTTAAACTGATGATTGAAACTAATTAAGTATGCGTGCGTACGCACATTTCGAAGAAGATCTGGAGACGTGAGTCGAAACTTTGATCGGTAATCTCGGACCAGAACTCGTAAAGCTCTTCCCTGCTAATCTTGTCAACCTTGAGCCTTCGTCTCCGTCCCAGAGCATCGAACAGTTCCTGAGCAAACTCCTTCGAATCTCTCATTCCTGAATAAATATTTATCGAAAAGTCAAGAAAAAATGGATAAGAGTTATTCCGGAAGTGATTTTTTCTTGCCAAAAAAATAGAATATATATATATGTGTGTGTGTGTGTGTGTGTGTATTTTTCGGACTGCTTAGGTCGGATGAGAATCATGAGTCTGAACCTATGCATTGCGCGAAATCGGAGCGGTAAAGAGAACCGTTTTTGGCGAGGTTATGGAAATTTCTTTCCACTTGGCTCCATGCATCGACGCTGTTGGTTTTGTTGCTGATGAATCGGAGTCCACGAAGCGCTTTCTGCGCGCCGGACCTATTCCGGTCGAGCTGAGCTCGTTCCCTCCGCAGAGCTCGAGCGGCAAAAACCGAGGCGAAACCGCTGCTCTCGGCTCCGGCGCTGTTCTGAACAGCATTTACCAACGCAGCTGAAGTCGGAAGGGGAGTACGGGATGCGCGGCTGTGGCCCCACGAAAACCGCCTCACCAGCTCGGCCCGCAGCTCCTGAGATAACAGCCGAAGGTTTCTCGACGAGCTCCTCTTGATCGAAGCCGACCTCGACGCAGGCGCCGACACCGAAGCAGCTACAGCGGCTGTCCCGTCATCAATACTAATCACCGTGGCCGGCTCAACACTTCGAAGCACAATTGTATTATCATTCTGAAGATCGAGCGTGACTTCAACGAACTCTTCAGCGGAACTGTATTCAGTTCCAGCCGGCGAGGATCCAGTGCTCAACGCCGTTCCGTGGGGAACGGTGTCAGAGGCCCAACGGCGTTCGTGCTTAGGATTGCTGGCCTTCATCGTCCCATAAAACTTAAAAAACAAAAACAAAAAGAAAAATACATATTACATACATATTTATATGTGTGTGTACTCGTGTGTAAGGAGTTAATAACAGATTATTAATGGTCGTAGTTGCTAACTCGATAGAGAGAGAGAGAGGTTGACGATGACTTGGCGCGACGGACTGTATTTTTTTTTTTTTTGAAGGAAGGGAGTCTTCAAACGCGTTGGTACTTGGGAATCTCTGGGAAAAGACACGTACGCGTCAGACGGAAAATAGAAAGGAACATAGTAACATACTACAGTACCCGCTCCCAGTCACCGCTGGGTTCGTTAGTTATAAGATTTTATTTTTTATTTTTTATTTTTTTATACATGTATTTTTTAATATTTTTTAAAAATAAAAAATTATAATATTATTAAAAAATATTTTTTTTTATCTCTAAGTAAAAAAAAATTAAAACGATAAAGTGGAACAGTAGATTTGAGTGGAAAGAATAATATTATCAAATAAAAAATCAGGTTAATTTCTATAATCAAGAAATTTATTATTATTATTATTAGTATAAGAAAAATTAAAATATAGATTATTTTTTTATGCTAACATATAAAAAGATTTACAATTTTGGATTAGCAATGCGTTTATAATTTTTTTTTTTTTTGGCATTATATATAGTATTATTCAGAATATAATATTTAAAATGCATAACAAATAAATACAAATATGTATAGAAAATATCGAAATTATAATTTGGTGGGATGAACTCGATCCCAAGCATATATACATATGTATGTATATGTCCTAAAAATAATCTCTCCTGCTAATTAGTGCAAATTATTCTCTTTTGAGTCTGTGACCACTGTGTGTCTCAATCCCAAGAAGACGTCAATGTTAGATCTCTCTCTAGCTTCGCAGGCTCTGTTTTTTCTGCTTTCACATTTTGTGAAAGAAACGCGGTTGGACTGGGGCTGCTGGGTGTTCTGGCCCTTCTGGGAGAGGTTTGGATAGTACCTTAGTTGAAATGAGATATTATTTTAAATTGTAATAAAAAATTGAATAAAATATTATTATTATTTTATAATTTTAAAAAATTAAATATTTATTTTATTTTATATATAAATTTTAAAAAAATTATAATAATGAGATGAATTGAGATGATTTTTTATTTTTATTTTATCCGAACCTGCAAAAGACATTGGTGTCTGAAGAGGGCTTTAGGTTCAGCAGCAGTACTTCCGTCAAAATTGAGCTTCACATGTTTTTCTAAAGGAGGACTTGGTCCATCTCATGAGAATGGGAACCTTTGGCTGCTTAAATATTATAAGGAATGTTAAGGCCTTAATAGTGAAATAAGATGAGATGATTTATAAATAGTATTGAAATGGTTTGGTATTGAAATGGTTTGAATTACGATGTTTATGAGATTTTGATAAATGATAAAGAAAAAGTTGAATAAAAATATTATAAAATTATAATATTATTTTTATCTTGAAATTTGAAAAAAATAAATTATTTTTTATATTTTGTTTGAAAGTTTAAAAAAATTGTAATAATTAGGTAATGATTAAATAAAAAAATTAAAAATTAAAAAAGTATTGGAATATTAATTAAAATGAGATAGGATGTGAGGGAAGTATTTGTTATCCAAATCGGGCTAAAAACCCGGCCAGTTGCTGAAACGTCATATATATCAGTGTCTGAACAAACCAATCTTGCATGTTATAAACCCCTTAATTGTTACTAATAATTAGGTAAAGAAACTGATCGATCTTCCATATGATAAATTATTATCTCACCAATGCATGCATGCCCCGAACTTCATTCTCCCAATATCCCTTGCTGCATTAATTGTATCTCTAAAATATCTCCACGTACACATGATGCGCATGATGTGCCAATGGAATTTTATAAGCTTAAGTACTGGCCACGTCATGGTCCAAATACTCCTGAATACTAGCACGATAATAATGTCATTTTGAAGCCAAAGAAAAGTGGAATTTTGAATACGGTACCGACATCAAATGGCAGACTATTATGAAAAACCGGCCTCCACAAAAGGATTAATGAAAATCTTTGCAGGAAGATATTCACGTTCATGATTCAAAACCCAGTTATCATGCCAACCAACAATTAATTGACCTCGATCGGGTTCTAATAATAGCACAGGCAGATCCTTGTTGAAAAATGTTCACTTCCTTTCAGCCTTCCAAATATGAAAAATTGTTGGTCATTCATAAGTCATAACAATCATAATCAGTCATTTTGTTTGCAAATCATGTCATTATTTTCTTTTAATATATAGTTTCGTTTTCTTATATATAGTTGCCTCAATATTCTATTATTAGGCCTGTGCAAAAAACCCGTTAGACCGAACAACCCGTCTCACCCGATCAGATCCGTCCGACAAAATACGATTTGGCTTCAGTGTCGGGTTGAACCCGATAAATGACGGGGCAAACCGACTCTTAACATTTTTCAAGTGTTCACTCTTAAAAACCTTAGGGCAGCCAACTTCTCTTTTTGCTCTAAAGGCCATTGTGCAGAAACAAAATGTAGCCGACCCACACTAGGAATTTCTAAATGAAAGAGCAAAAACATAGATCAATTTCTGAAAAATAAAGAAGCTTTTATTAATTGAACCAACCAATCCAAATCTGCTAAGTGACTCAAATGCACAAAAAAATGGAAAAGGATGGGCATCGCGTCGATGCTAACAAGTGGAGGCGGACTGGTGGGTGGCACGGGAGAGTTGATCGACAAGAAAGAGAAGACGAGCGTTGTACTCACGGGCCCGGTGGACGGACTCTACCTCAAGCTCACCGAGCTGCGAGTAGAGCCTCTCCTCTGCCTCCTCGGCGACTCTGAGCCTCTCCCAAGCCTTTTGCAACTCCTTCTCATATGCTCCTCCCTCTCCTGGGTCTTCCTCAGCTCCCTCTCCAACTCCTCGTTCTTCTTCCTCAACTTTGTCTTCGCCACTTCGCTCTTCATCTAACCTGTAATGCCCACCATTTCTCTTTCTTTTTCTATCTTCTCTTTCCCAAGGCCAGAAACTCAAAAGTGACAAGCAACACAAGCAAAATATTCTCTTTGCCAACATTAGATATGTTTTTAGCACGCGTATTCGGTTTTGACCCGACCCGAGTGTTACGGATCGGATTGGTTTGGACATGGCATGCGGTCGGGTTGGGTCGGGGCAAAAATCAGCTCCGGTTGGACGGTGTGCAAGCCTATCTATTATTATTTTTTTTACTGTTATTCATAACTCTTCTCAATACTTTTCACTATCCAAACGTACCTAAAACATGACGTGAAAAAGAAAACAAGAATGATAAGATGGAACTATTAAATTATAATTAAGACTCGAGTACTTTGTGTTATGAAAATCCGATATTTAGCTCACAATATGAAGTAAAAAATGGTCACGCGCCTATATATCACGTTCATCATGTTATAAATATCTCGGAGTGATCGTTGAGATTATCTAATATTTTTCTTCTTTCGGATCGATTCAGATATGAAATCTTCTCCCGCCTGACTTGTACCGTAAGATTAAACTACCAACTAATTTAATTCTGATCTTGAAAAAGAAATGCCACTTGACAAACATCAACCACCAATTAAGCTCTTTCTTAACTAAAACGAAGTTCATGACCGCATTCCCATGCATGCAGTCGTTGTTTTTTGTCTTCGTTTTTCATAGGTACTACACCATCGCAGTCTCCGTTGTTGGTAAGGTACATCATATATAAAAAAAAGTAATGCTAGATATAAATTTCAAAACATGAATTTTATGCAAGTTTTTTGTAAAAATATGATTCTACTAAAAAAATTGAGTTTTTATACATTTTTTTATAAAGAACATGTACGAGATCACTTGAACATTTAAGACTTGTATATATCATTTCTCATGTAAGAACCATGCATTCATTAATTTTTCTTCCTCTCCTGATCATCAAAGTATATATATATATATATATATATAAATGATAGTTTTAGTCGTAAGTGCATAAGCACCGCTTTGAAAAAAATAAATATATACGAAATCTAAATGAAAAAAAAAATTAATAGTGAACCTTACTATTTTTTAAAATGACTGCACAACATTTACACACTCTACGACTGCACGTAGCATTACTCTAAAATATCCATTCTACTCAATCCATTTGAAATTTGAATGCACATATGATCATTAAATCTATGGCCCAAAATATCCATTACCAAACTAGAGAGAGAGAGAGCTGAGAGTTGCAAGTAAAAAGGATAGATCTCATGTCCTGCATGTGATTCACTGATTTATTCGGAACTCAGTAAAGAAAATCCTTAAATCCCATTTGGGTCAAGGGACGTTAGAAAGGTTTTCACATGGATAATGATCTTCCTTTCGTCCTGATCAGTCTGGGATATTGGATTAGCTAGCTAGCCTTTCAAGACTTTTGCGAAGATGGATATATAAAAGATTTTTCCCATTTTTTTTCTTTTTGACTTAGTTGACCGCCGTAATCAATAGGATAGAAACAAACAAAATGTAAAGGAATCACATACCAGTGATCCTGTAAGTTAATAAAAGTCATTACGACTAATATTGTTCAACACGATCGAATTTGTTTCTTGTTCTTGGTACGTAATTGGTATACGTAATTCGTAGCTCCAACGAATAGTACTTCTAATTAATTAGCCAAACTATATTGAAACGTACTGGAAGTTTGAAAGCCAGAAAATGAAAGGCTGAGTGCGCCATAAACAAACAAAATGTAAAGGAGTCATGCAGCTACTCCCTAGCTTTTCATTTCTTGTCAGCGCAAAATTGTCGAAAACACACAGAATTCTGGGCCAAGTGTTTCCGCAGTGCATGTCCTTGTTATAGCAAGAGAAGTGGGGATGGGAATGGTTGGCTCTACAGCTACCGCCGGAGCTCCCGCTAGATCATTTTGTATTTTTTTATATGTATTTATTTATATTTTTAAATGTTTTTTTTAAATTCGTAATATTATTAAAAATATATATTTAATCATCAAGTAAAAATAATATATATATATATATATATATAAACAAACGGTAGCCCCAACGGAAACTTCAAACTATCAGCTGAAAGAAAAGCATTTTCCGGATGAGAATAGTTAGGGTTCTAGAAGTTGTGAAGTACAACAAGGCCTGGAGAGATGTTATGGGGTCCACCAATACCATACAACTCTTGTAAGTCAATTGCCCACCAACTCCCCATGTCCGAATATCCCAATTAATTGTCCTTTTATAATACCTGTTGTTCATCAATCCCTGTATATTATATAATGGAAAATTTAAGTGTAAATGATTTTACACACTAATACGTATATTCATTCAATATGATTGGTTAAAAAGTAAATTTTATTAAAAATAGTACTAATTTAAATTTAAAATATGAAGACAACAACATTAATATATAGATTGGTACATAAACTGATTTGTATATAGCAAAACTCATTATATAATACTTGCTAATACGTTTTGTTCCTTTTCCCAATGTCCATGATTTGTAATAATGCTCAAGAATGATGTTCATGACAGCCTCAGGCCTCTATTTTCTATGTGTGTGTATATATATATATATTATATACACGAGTAATGTTAGAGAGAAATTATTATAACAGTATATACTTTGTATTTATTATATGATTATTTCTAGTTGATTGTTCTCAACACTCACTTGGGGAGATGTGTGGTCTAAATAATGCTACATCATGTATGCAAAATGAATGCTCCTAATAGTAACTTCTATATATCTATATTTATTATATATATATATATTGGTAGCTAAAGTACTGCTCGGTTTTACAAAATAAAAAAAAAATATTCTTAAATCGGTGAATAAAGCACACCTAATAAAATATATATAACATAATTTGATTTTAAATATAAATTCTAAAATTTGCGCCTTAAAAATAAATTATAGAAGGCTTTGAAAACAACACAGATAATTTTAAATAAAATAATTGAACCCCGATATATAAGGCCTAATATGAATTAATTGAAGATTGCAAAATTGAGAAAAAAGATAGCAACAAGATCAATATATATCTCTTGTAACCCAACGATATGATGATAAATTAAAGAGTTTTCACATTCAATAATAAATAAATAAATAAATATATTGTTGCATAAAGAGACCTCAACAGTTAGTATTGCATACAAGTGTTATTTTTTCTAGAAATAAATATTAGGCACATATAAAAAATATTATGCAAATTATAATAATAGAAAGTTGAATGATATGTATCAGTTACTATTCATTGATCTCATACTCTACACTTATAATTTTTTTATAAGATATGGGGCGTTTTTCATAAAATATAAGTATGTTTAATTTTCTTAGTATGGAGTGTGAAATAGTAAATAATAACGTACGAGAAAATTTTTCTAATAGTTCGTTTGAAATCCAAAGACGTCTAAACACATCTAAAAAGGAAAGAAAAAATATACATAGGCCATTTACTTTGGTCCCCTTCTTTAATAATTCCATGGCGGGTCCAATAATAAAAAAAAAAGGTTAAAATCATTACGAAAAAAGTACCTTCATGACTTTAAATTAAGATATTCCATGGCGGGTCCAATTATATGATCATGATCTAGTCTTTTCAACACACGTAAACGATGGGTTACGTAATTAAGTCATTAATTGCTGCTATTGGTTGTCCATTTTACCTAGCATGCATCAGTCTTATCAAGGCCAAACGAGGCCTTAAATTATTTCATAAAATTCTTTGGTATTACTAACCCAAATGTAGGGTCTCACGGATCAACATAACGACATATATATCAATGTATATGGAAAAAGAGGAGAAATTAGGTAAACATTGATAACAATGTTAAAGAAGAACTGATTCGAATTTTAGAATCAAAATCTTTCGAATCATCCGTTATCGATGAATTCAGTACAAATGATTCAAACTATCATTCTTTTACTGAAGAATCTAATTAATTCTCTTAATATTACATTTGGTTGTAAAGATTCTTGTTGTAAAACTATTAATAATATCCTCACTAAGGATAAAGAACAAGAAATTCAACCATATATATGTGTGTAGCAACCAAATGAAAATGACTTCATATAATACGTTAGATGATCTATTTTACAATAAAAATAATTTATAATAAAATATATCATATGTTTAATTTTATGAAATCATTTTGTGCCGAACGCATTTGATCTCTTGAAACAATTTGTAGCCCAAGTCACCTATTTTTTACTGGGCGAGCTTATGAACGGCTTAGCTCTAAGAATATTTGAATATTCAAAATATAAACATTTAAATTGCTAAAACTGCAGATCATCATCAGTACTCTGCAGCAGCCTTAATCAAGAAATCATTCATTTAATTGTTTCTTTATTCATACACACAAATACACAATGCATGCATGGGATTGCGAATTATTCTTTTGAATTTACGAGTGCTGAAACTTCAACAGATCGAAAAATTTTGCACCAAGGAGGAGGATTAATAGATAATTATTTAAGAAAGTATTCAATTAAGAAACGAATAAGAAAATCAACTTTGGGAGGAGATCAGAGGAAGCTTCGGAAAGAAATTTCATATGGCCAGTCCTTGTATCGCACCTCATGTTATATGGCATTATCTTTTTGGTATCTAGGGTTGGTAGATTGAGCAGTAACCGTGTAGGAAATTCTTTAGCTTGACTAAGCAAGCTTGCTTATTTTTTCTACTTACCTACGTTATATTTATTATGATTGTGTAATACTCTGGTAGTGTATATGTATGTAATATTGATAACTCACTTAAAAGGGTAAAAACCTCCATGAATGAAGAAGAAGAGGAGTGAGAAGGGAGAATAACAAAGAGTGCTGCTACACTTTCCGCGCTGGGAGCTATCATTAGTTATAAGATTTTTTATTTTTTATTTTTTATTTTTTATCTTTTTATATATGTATTTTTTAACACTTTTAAATATTTTTTAAAAAGATTAAAAAAAATCATAATATTATTAAAAATTATTTTCTTAATCATTAAGTAAAAAGAAAATTAAAACAAAATTAAAAAAATAAAACAGTAGAGTTGAGCGGTAAAATGAAGAGGGAAGAATAGTATTATCAAGTAACAAACTTCATTCAGGATTTTGCATAGTGAGTCACTAACAAAGTGCAAGGCGTGTCCCACCCAAATAGGTCTGCCTGCAGACGTAACAAACAGATTCTCCTTACTATCCAAAACCTATTCGCGAACCTTAGTTAATAGTTAGGGCAGTTCGATCTCATCTCTTCAGTTCTTCATCTCCTTTTCTTCCTCGCTGCCAGACGTGTCATAGATTGTGACGTAAAAAATAATTCTAGTTTTTTTTTTTTAATTTTAGATTTTATATATCATTTTTAATTATATATCAAGTTTATATGACACGTAGTAATTATTTATTTAAATATTAATTGATATATAAAAATATTTAAGATAAAGAGTTTTGAAAATAAACATATTCACATAAAATATATAGTAGGATAACATTAATTGAGTAGTTGTGGACTTTGAAATCTCTGTATCAAAGCAACCCATTTTATATTTTTCCGAAGCAATCTGTCTTGGTTATAGACCGTCCACATGAATCGATGTCATTTACCATACATGGAAGAGGGTAGATCGAGAAACATATCATTCAGATATTCCACTCGAGATCATTTTTTAACTAATAATTGGCACGTTTACCATGTTAATATAAATAAATATATAAATACACACACACACACGTTATAGTTCAAAAAACTTGTGGCGAATTTTCATGGTTGCAAAAATAGTGGAAAATGCACCAAGTTTTTCTCGAGTTTTCAAGAAATTTTAATTAAAAAATATATTTTTAAAATTAATTTTTGAAATTTTAATCATTATTTTCAAATGAATTCGTTCGGGTTTTATAACATCAATATTTATACCTTTAAAATATATTTTTAATTTTTCTCAGATGAGTTTTTCTTTAACAAAACAAGGGGAAATACAATTAAACAATAAGATCAATGGGCCCATACACGTAAAAAAGCCGATTTCTGAGGTCTTTTCTCAATGGCCACTGGGCCGTACGATTGCCCGAAAGAGCCTAAAGGTTCGGCCCAATATTACTTGATAGTCTTCACTCTTCAGGTTCTAGAGCCCGTCCACTTCATATTACAATGCATAAGAAGCAAACAAGAAAAAATCGCAACAAAATGATCATCATGTTTTTAACTTTCTTTTATTTTGTTATTATTAATATTTGTGATCTAAATAACTTTCATTTGATTCTTAGAATTGCCTAAGGGTACGAGCGAGTACGGGATGATCGAATACTATTTTTTTCTTTTATATCCAAATGCTCGTATCATGTACTCTAAATACTCATTTTAAAAAGAAAAATGATAAATACACAATACTTTACACAATAATGTTTTAAAAGAAGGGGTATTTTTATAAAATACCTTATAAAATTAACATCATTTTATAAAAATACCTTTATTTTATAACATGTGTTGTAATATGTTTATCACTACTCTTTTAAAAAATCTCATACATAGGTGCATCGTACTCTCAACAGTTTTCTCAACTCATATAAATATTCTTGTTTATTATTTCTTTTAACTATTTTACTTTTCAAAAATCCTATATATCATACCCTTAAAATCCTTCTCTACTTTATTATTAAATATAACAGTAATGTTATATACAGTCTTAAGTATGTAAGTTTAGTACATTCATTTTGAAAAAAAATAAAATTTATCATTAAAATATTAATTTTTTTATTTGAGTTCCAAACTTATCAAATTTTTTTAAAAAAAAATACGCGAGATATGCACACTCAGATTATAAATATCATTTTTGTTAACTATAAAAGTCTTCAAAAATAATACAGGACTGATTTTAAGTATTCCAATTAAATTTGGACCAAAACAGCATTGGGCTAATTAGAGGTTGGTATGTAGGAGTAGGAGTAGGACCTTGATTGGACTTCAACATGCTGCACGTGGTTGACTCCAGATTCAACGTGTCCCCACTCCCTCTTTTTTTCTATATTGGTGGTGAAACATATCTTAGCGGGGCCCATTAGTCCTGTTTTACTGTGCTTACAAACATGCTGCAAAAGTTGCCACGTGTCAATGCTTTGTCTTCATTTCTGAAGATAAAAACTATCTACAAAACAGTCTTACGTACCGTTGTTTGCTTCTCCATTTCAAGAAGTTATTTATTATTTTTAAAAAAATATAATTTATTATTAAAAAATTAATTTTTTTTTATATAAATTTCATATTTATTCAATTTTTTTAAAATGACTAGACGATACTTACGCACTCATAATTATAAATATCATTTCTCCAGAAAGTCCTTGTCTCGCACGTTTAGGTGACTTTGATGGAAAATATACACGATTTAAGAATCGATAGCCGACACTCTTTTTGTTGCGTGTATCATATTCTTTTGAATTATTGTTGGGGGAGATTTGTAACAGTGTAGTCAAATGTAAATGTAAACAGAGTAATAACACTCTTATAACTTTTTTATATTACTCCACTTTTTTCTTTTTCTTTTTTGGTTCGTTCTGCTATTGGAATTTAGATTAAAATTTTCAAAATATAAATATATTTTTACATAATTTAGAAAAAAATAAATTCAACAAACAAACGTTTTCATGTAATTTAATTAAAAATAAATTTAATTTTATAAAAAATGACTCAAAGAGTAAAAGAATATCAATTTTTATAAAATTGAATTTATTTCAATTAAATTACATGATTATATTAGTTGATTGAATTTATTTTCTGTTAAATTATGCAAGAAGGTGCTCATGTTCTGTAATTTTTAGTCCATATTCAAAGATTAAAAGGAAAAACATAGCTAACTTTCTCATTTAAGAAATACGCTCGCATTAGATTATGCATTTTTTAACCAAAATAATAATAAAAATTTTTTTTATTATTATTAATTTTTTTCCTTAAATTAATTTTTTTTATATATTTTATAATTAAAACTCATTACATAAGATCTACAAATATACACCAATAGTGCTGACTTAAAATTGAATATCAACAAATATACACCAATGTAGTAGAGAAAAAAGGAAAATGAAAAGTAGGCGGAGAGAGAAAAATAAAGTAGTTGGGTGAGAGAGAACAAGTGGGAAGGATAGAGAAAAAAATAACAAAATAAAGGATGAACAGTAAATCTAGAAATATGTAGAACCACTGTTGATAATAAGCAAAAAAATTGCATATGACTAATCTAGAAATATATATTTGCATTTAGCTACACCAATACCAATGCTCTAACTTACTCACAAAAAAAAAAAAAAAAATTCACAACAGCTAGATAGTTTTGGTGATTTCTTTTAAATCTCTATATATAATTTCTTTATAAATATTAATGATCAATGACTGCATATTATATATATGTTTTTGGGCACCATTTTAAGTTTTTAAGATAATCATCAATAGTTTAATTAATATGATCATGAATTCAAATCCTTACTATATAAATGAAAGAATTTAATGACAGTAGTTATAAAGATCAGTAGGAAAAATGAAAGAATTTTTGTGCGTGCATTTATATGGGGGGTCGGATGGATACGTGTTCTTCTATCTTTTCTTTTCGCATGACTTAGTCTGCATGAATATTGCGGTTAATCATGAATTATCAAAGGTGCTCGGCTAGCTTGCTAGGTTGTTCTACCCACTATTAATATGCGAAAATTCTTTCGATCGAGCGGACCGACAAAACTACTTTCACCGTCAGTGACGAGAGACAGCGAATTATTAATTGGTGGAGTACTGATCTCCAGCTAGTCCTGGCCTGTTCAATGGAAGAAAAATGGGGGAGGGATATATATATCTATATATATATATATATATATATATATATATATATATATATCTTAACGTCTGTAAATTACCCATGAGAAGTACATGATCATACTTTTTGTGAAATCATCACTTATCTTAAAAGTTTAAACTGATAGAAAGAGATAGATCTTATTATTTATTTTATATCTTAACACTTCTATCACTTGTGTGCCAGACTTCCTCTCAATAAGTAAGCTCAACAGTTGAAATATTTAATTAAATTGGGTAGAGTGTAGAGTCAGGGTTTGAACTCACGACCTTTATTCTGATACCATGTGAAATTACCACTTATCCCAAAAGTTTAAACTGATGAAAAGAGATAAATTTTATTATTTATTTTATATCTTAACACATTTATCTTCTGACATTGCTAGTTTAGGGGTGTGAGAATAAAAGCTATGTGCATCAAAGACAATTAAGATGAACTCTGTTTAATTAATTAGTAGATTATCTTTTTCAGTTAGTTTTTGGGAAGTTATGGTTTAATTTAACATTAATGATCATATGTAATATTTCAAATACTTTGCTAGCTAAACCGACTAATTAATTAAGTTACAACTATATACTTTGCAAATGATCCGACACGAATATTGTTGATTATCTGAAAATTAATGGTAATAACACCGTCCCATAATCGTTCATGATCACACCTTTGTCTCCTGTCATTGCGGCCATGGTCGGTTCCCTACGACTTATTTAGTTGACAATTTCGGATCTGATCCTTAATTTTCTCTCTAACATGATTAGCATGCATGAAAGACAGTGTTTGAGGGGAAAGAGCAATGCTAGGTACAGTTCTCAAATGGGGACTGCAATGTAAGCCTAGGCTATTTTATCTTTAAAATTTTTTAAAATTACAAAATTATCCTTCTTAAAATTATGTTTTCTCTCATTTAATAATGTGCCTGCACATGCAATCCCCACTTGAGGACTGCAAATAGAATTTCTCGAGAAGAAAATGACTAGCTACTACTGATCGATGCGCCTGCTCTCTCTCTCTCTCTCTCTCTCTCTCTCTCTCTATATATATATATATATATATATATATATATATATATATATATATATATATATATATATACACATATGATATGATGATAATCGAATATTAAGTTCATTAACGCCTCAGAAAGTCTGATTAATTCTCTGAAAGAATTCTTAAAAGGAATTGATGAGCTAGCAATGTTTTTCAGAATAATTAATTTGCTTCGTCCATATTAATGTTTTTGAGAAATATTTGAAAGGATCATCATCAGCATCTTACATGAGCTTGAAATATCTTCCTATATACAGCTAGCTAGCCTTGAAAATCAATTAAGATAGATATGCTCTTTGTAGATTCTTTTGTGTGACACATGGCATCTGATCATCCTGAGCATGCGAATCTCCTTGAGGCGGCTTCTTTGATTTATTGGCTGCTGTCTCTACTACGACTGTCATGCTAGCTCTTTTAATTATTAGGTAAAGTCATGATGTCTCGCGACCTTTCTTAAACCATTTTCTAAGAGAAAGTACTACGTACAGATATAATTAATAAACGCAAAAAAAAAAAAAAAAACAATCACTAGTACATGTATGACAATGATCATTAAGATTGGCGATTAAAAATATCATGTATATATGATCGATATTGAGAGATCTTAATTCAGTACTCCTCCCGGCCTGAACCGTGATCGATCTGCTTAATCAAAGTCGTACTATATACGTAATTGTTCCAGATAAATACACTTTGATCATGATTATATTTATATATGCACGTTGATATCATTAGATAAAAATGATTATTCTCTAATGCCCTTTTTTGCAAAATAAAGTACTTTTTTTCTCGAAAGGATATTTAATTGTTCTGCTAGGATATATATTGATCATAAGCTTGTTAACTAACTAGAAGCAATATGCATGTATGTATATATATATATATATATATATATATATATATATATATATATATATGTATGAACTATGGAAAATTGGTGATTTCTTTTTGTTTTTTGCAATTCCCTAGCTAGCTATATATTGAATAACTTAGTCTCTTTTGTTTTCATAAATGAGATAAGTTGAGATAAAAGTTGAATAAAATATTGTTAGAATATATTTTTTTTAATATTATTTTTATTTTGAAATTTGAAAAAGTTGAATTGTTTATTTTATTTTGTGTGGTAATTTGAAAAAATTATAATGATTAAATCAGATCAGATCATGAATGATTGTGAAAACAAACGAAGCCTAAGTTATACATATTTTGCTTATAAATTTCAATTATCCTACTTTATGCAAGTATTAGGCATGTAATGTTAAAATTATAGAGCCTTCGACAGGCTTATAACTTTGTTCTTCTTTCTTAATTATTAATTTGCAACCAAGTTGTCTGAGTTATTAGGACAAATAAAAGAGGAAAAAATAATGAATTCATCCTAATAAGGCTTCGTTTGGAAGTTGAGTTCATCTCAATTCATCTCAACTCATCATTACAAATTTTTCAAATCTCAATATAAAATATAATAAACAATTCAACTTTTTCAAATTTTAAAATAATAATAATAATAAACAATAATATTCTAACAATATTTTATCATCTCAACTCAACTCAACTCAACTCACTTCAACATCCAAACCCACCCTAAATCTTGACGGAAAGAAGAACAATAATTTTCATAGATTTCACAATAATTCTCCCTTGTTTGTTAACTTACTAGGGTTTCCTTTTTTGTATCCTTTCTCCCTTTTTCTATAAACAAATACAAACCTAACTTGAGCTCAAAAGAATAGAAGATTTGGAATCTTAAAGGCCATCTACCCAAAGTTAACACGTGTCACATTTTCCGATGCAAATTGTCTGAATTATATATACGGTCAATAAGATGGACTTCATGAATAGTTTAATCACATCTTAGCATGTCTATTGAAAACCAGCAATGGTGATGTAGGTAAAGTTGTCCCTTAGATGAGGATTATAGATGGAGAAATGTCTTGTCCCCATGGTCTATGAGCCACGGGCTTTATTGCAAAACAAGGAAAGATTTTGTACATGTCACGTAAAATGCCCAAGCAAGTTTCACCAAGTAGCTAGCTAGGTCCAATGTACGTAGCACGCTAGCTATTTAAATGGCCAATTACATAAGGCTACGTATTAATGAAGGGATCCAACAAAAATCTCTCTCTTCGAGGACCAATTATATTTTGTGAAGTGTCATCGAATATTGCTCAACCCAAGTCACGTTGAATGGACCCAATAAAGTATTGTATAAGTATCAACCGAAACCTAATGTCACCCCTCCCGTTTTTTAAGTACGGGGGCGATATGAAACGTTCGGATTAGACGAGATCAGATGAATTAAAATAGTTTATAAATAGTAATGAGATTCTTAATTGAAATTATATAAGAAAAGTGTAGTGAGGTGAGTCTCATCTCATCTCTGTATCTAAACGGACCCTAGTCTTATTTATTCAAGATCAAAATAAAGAAAATCCATTAAATAATTACCATAGAGAAATCAATTATGAGATACTTCTATATACTTAATCATTAATAAAATATTACATGATAATTATTAATTATGGCTTTAAAAAAAAAAAAGTACAAATATATATTTATAAAGCATACGTACGTTACAGTCAATGGAGTAAATGTTGGTGTCATCAACAGAGCTAGCTCTCGCACGTACGTAAGACGTAAGCATGTCACTCTTCCAAGATCCAAAATTAGAAAACCCCGTCAAACATTCTTACTATAAATATCTACTGCTTTTCGTGATCAACGCCCTAGATCTTCAATGCTCAAGAGCTTAAAAGAACTTGGGAGGGAGGGAGAGAGCGAGAGAGAGAGAGAGAGAGAGAGAGGGATGTTTCGTTTCTTAAGATCAATGTCAAGGACAGTTCATGAAGAAGTGCATCATGATGATCAGGCGCATGAGGAGGATAAGATTGGTGATGGTGGGGCATGCATGTCTCTAACAGTGTGGAGAAAGTCACTTCTAATGAGTTGTAATGGTTTTACTGTCATCGATTCTAATGGAAATTTGGTCTACCGGGTTGACAATTACAGGGGACGTCGTCCCCAGGAAGTCACTCTTATGGATGGCACCGGAAAACCCATCCTCACGATGCGCCGTCGGAAGGTGAATATCATCTTTAATCTCTCATTTGATGTTCCTTCCTCGCAATATATCTAGTTCCACGAGTAAGACACAGCCCAAGATAGAATATTGTATAGTGGCGATTAAATTCAATATCATTTTCTGTAAATATTGAAAGATTATTATTGATCTTGATTATAATTAATGGCAGGCGCTTAGGCTAGTAGATAGCTGGCTTGTGTATGAGGGGGAGGCAACTAGTGACCACTGTGGAACAGGTAAATCGTTTAAGATGCCCTTTTGCTCCCTGAGAAAGCACGTCAACATTTTACATTCCAATCGAAACGTGCTTGCGTATGCATCTCTTGGGACCTCAGATAGAAGATATAGTTACGTGATTGAAGGTTCGTACGCCCATAGATCATGCAAAGTGTTTGATGAACAGTCAAGGAGGGTTATGGCAGAGATCAAGAGGAAGGAAGCCATTAAAGGAGGGGTGTCTTTTGGGCTTGAGGTTTTTCTTCTGGTTGTGCAGCCTGGCTTTGATCGCGGACTTGCTATGGCTTTGGTTTTGCTTTTAGATCAAATGTTTTCCTAGATCCTAGATTTTTCATTAGGTCATGTAATATTGGACAAAAAACATGTTTTTTGCATAAATAAAAACAAGTTTTAGTCAGTTGCCGATCGAATCGTTAAAGCCAGATCATGAGATGAATATTGCTATGTCATGTCATGTCATGACTGAGTTCTCAAGAGGTTATGACAATATTATTGCTGGTAGCAAACGTTTCGGAAAGCACAATGAAAATGCGAATTAAACCTAGGCAAACTAATGGAATTTCCAATTTGGAAAGGACAAAAAAGAAAATCAATTGATTGCTGTGTGTGTGTGTGTGTGTGTCTATATAATATATATATAATCAATTGCTGAGCAAAAGTGTTGCAATGATGATCGATTGGCCGCCCGACCAAATTACATTGCAAAAAATGGAGATGCGGGGTATCGATCCCGTACCTCTCGCATGCTAAGCGAGCGCTCTACCATCTGAGCTACATCCCCAACAAGCTCTTTTTTATGTATAGTTTTATATGTAAGATAAAAATAGGGAGATAAAAAATATCGTCACAGCCGTCTGGCTTGACAATCAGCATACAATGTTAATCATCCGCTTGTAGTTTCGATACTCCCTAACTTATTCCACAATGGATAGTTTATAAAATGAATAGTATAAATTAGGGGACATAGTAACATTTATCTTTAATTTTATATTTCTCTTAAAATCTATAGAAAACAGTGCTTACAAAATGAAAGTCTTTTCTACCCAAAAATGAAAAAACTACAAAAAACTAATTTTGCAAGCATTCTAGTAGTCGCGTCTCGGCAGTAAGAAATGATAGGAAGGGGCGATCAAAGCATTTTGAGAGATCAGGAACGTAAATTTCTATTGCCTCTATGAAAATGCTCTACAGAAGGCAAATAATTCCACTGCCGTGTGTACAAATTTAGAACTATTACAACACTGGAACACTCCCAGTCCCACCACCCCAATTCACCCTTACCACAATTCCATTCCAGCTAGAGCGTGAACCCCTACAACAATTCCTTTCCACCTAGCATCATAATATATACATACCAATGGTTTGGCCAAAGACGAAGCATTAACTGACAAATCACAGACAAGGAAAGCAGCATCGATGATTATTCAAGGCTGTCGCGTCCTCTGTTCCAATCCATGGGCAACAATTTTCTTACCTTCTGAAGACTACTGTTGTTGCAAGCCTTGTCCAAGACCCTTGTAGGTGGGGGCATTGTACATGATTGTTTTAAAATGCTGACAGTTGAATGCTTAATTTCTGCAATCGTGTCCTTAGTTGATTTGCCTGGCGATGATCGGCTTGACCTGGGAGTTGACCAACTTAATGGTCCTTTCCTAAGACAATTCGAATGATCTACATCCTTACTGCTCTCAATCATTGACATCTTAGGCTTTTTTGAGGACATAAGAGGGTCCACGTTTCTTACCAGATTGTTAGATGCGAACAAAGGAATCGATGTTGCAAATATTTCTTCGTGTTTACCATTTGATTTCAGCTTGCGAGCTCTCATGGCCTTTTGTGGAGGCTTCTTTGGCCACCTTATCATTCCATCTGGATTTTGCTTGACTGAGTGATTAGCAATGTCGTACAGAATTTGTGCAGCAGCTATTAATCTTGGACATTGCCCAGCTGTCAAAGCAAAAAGCACATTATAAAGCAGATACTACAGAACATAACTTGAATTTTTTTAATGACCTAGAATCTCAACAAGATAGAGCCCAGGGGAGTAAATCCTGAATACATGACTACATCTGTTAGAATTGTGTATCATGTAATCCAGGGAACTACTAGTGCGAAACAAACTCAGGAAATCTGAGTCTTCAACTCATCCCAAACCCATCATTTGACCACTAGGCTGCACCTTGATGGGTAGAACATAGCTTAGATATCAAATGCAATTAATATCACGCATTTCTTAAAAGAGCACACGACAGTGATGTTACAGCACAAAGGTGTGCCCAACTACCCAGCTCCAAACATGACCCATATCCCATCTAGTCATAAAGATATGTTTTTGAATCTTAGTAACAAATTTCATGCAGCACACATCACTATGGCGGGTTTAATAAGAGCAACCAATAGCTTAAGCCAGATATACGCCAGCCAGATCTCTAATGAGAAAGTGTTTGCCAAACAAAAGTGACCATCACAGAAGTAGTTGGGAGGAAATATGTCAAATGACATCATATTCATCATTCTCCTTCTTTTCCTCATATTTCCGTTCACCTGTTTCCTTCACACCAGGTATGCATCCCCTCACTCCAACTCCTCTAAGACACCACAAAAGAAAAAGAAAAAAAAAGAGACAGCTCCAAAACACACAAACATGACACACCCACCCAAAAAACAGACAGTTATATGAACATGCAAAGCAGCTTGCACATTTTTAACCAACAGAATAACAAAAAAGGTACTATAATGGGAGTCATACCATTTCCTTGATAATTATTCACTTGGCCTCCAGGATCTGCATTTTCATGAGAAGTACATATCCCAAATGAAACTAGAAATCAACAACAATTATAAATGGTAAAGACAGATGAAAGGAAGAATCTTGAATAAACTTGTGAGATTCTTACCTCGAAATATGTGAGAAGCTTTTGAATACGTTGCAGAAGATAATGAATCCCGATCACTCCAAGGAAGTCTAACAGATGTCAATGGGGAAATTTTATTTTCTGAACTCAGTCCTGGAGGAACCAGGCTCTGGTCATAAGTTAGTGACTCTATACTTGCAAGAAAATCGGTGGTAGTCCTTGGAAAGCTGGAAACATTCCCTATCATTACCCATCTACCTTGGCACATGCTCCTAGTTGTAGCCGATTTAATAGAATCAGAATTATTTCTACAATGCCCACTAAAAGTATGTGACCATGGAAAAGGTGGCAAGCTGACCCTGCGTGACATTTGCTTGCCTGGTCGTATATCAGAATTATTCCTTAAAGAAGACTTGGCCGCATCAAGGAGCACAGACTCCAAATCCTTGGGTTCAGCAAGCACCAAGTTTTTTAAAATATCTTTAGGTTGATACAATGGCAAATCAAGCGGATTAACAAGCATATCAGGCTTGCTATAAGAGTCCTGTATGGAGGAACAAGATAAATACATTATTTATTGTAGCCCTCCAACCTTATTTATCAACCAAAAAAAGTTATTAATCTTCCTTATTTATATGGACAATGGAGTTGGAGCAGCATTCATGCGGCACATGTACTATGGGGGTTGCAGCATTCCTGTTGCAAATGAACTATTTCGATGCAGCATTGATGTTATAAATATGGATGCGGGTGACATATCAAATAAAGAAAGCATATGTATTTGTGTGTTCAAGACTCTCAACCAGCTGACGTGCCTTTCTCTTAACAGCAGATCTGGTCTAAGTGGTCTTTAAAATGTATCTTTTCTTTCTAGAAAAAACATATTTCTATGGATTCTGATCATTATAGTGAATAGTCATGTCGGGTAATTTTCCAATAATTTTTTCCAGATTTCCATTGTTTGTTGGCCTGATTCCTTAATATCAAAGCAAATCAAAGGTTCAAGAGTTGGTATTCAATAAGAAGATTTTGCAATGATTTTTTTTTTTTTTTTTTTTTTATGTCGGGGAACCTCTCCAAGGCAGGGCCCTCTTCGGACCCACCCCTGCAAGTAAACCCTAGTCCCGGGCACCGCACCCTCGGAAGTTTCCCTACACGGAACTAGTTAAATTGCTGGTTTTTTACCAGGAGGTGTGGCCCCAAAGGATTGTTTGCACCCGTGAGGTGTTGAACCTTGGACCTTGAAGGGAGTGATACCCCAAGACCAAGGCCTTCACCACTTGGGCCAACCCCTTGGGGTTCTTTGCAATGAATTCCAAGTGAAAAATCAACATTCTGATGTTTGTCCATTGAGACTGTCGAAAAAAAACAAAAAACTTCTGAAGATGTTATCCAGGCAGAATGGCAAACATCCTAAATTCTCCAGCAAAACTAACCTTGTTACATGTAGATAGATCTGGTGTGCAGGACTCTCCTTTATTGCCAGAAACAGAGCTCACTATGCATGTAGATATTTTCTTGTTGGAGAAGCTATCTACATCCGCAATATCTTGGGACTGGACAGGCCTGGAGAGCTGCAGGACCGAGAAAGCTTTTCTAACTGAATGCAAAATATCTTCACTCATGTTTTCTGCTTTCTTCCCTTTGTCTTTAACTATACTGGAACACTTGTAAGTGCCATCAAGTAGATCGTTCAAAGACAGCTCATCCACAAGCTTCGTGATGTCATTAGTATCTAACTTCAGACCATATAACCCTGATAATAATTCTCATTATTCGTGAATGAGATTCGTAGGAGCTTTTTTTTTTTTTTATAAGTTTCATAGGAGCTTATATTTAGAAAAAGAAAAGAAAAGAAAGAAACATTGCGCAGGTAATATTTTAGCCTCCTCATCAATCAATACAGAATCAGAAAAAAAATGTTGATATAGGATGGTAACGAAACAGTCATTGACATGGTAATAGACAACTCAACTAAGCCTTAATCCCAACTAACTGTGGTCAATTTAATGAAGCTACTATACACTCAGCTATACTTAATTGTCATGTCCCCAATTATATCTGTAACAATCACATCATCCCTAATAACTTCAGTCATTCTGACTCTCTTTTTGTATGTTTAATCATTTTATGTTTATATAAGACCTCAATAAAGTCCTTGTTTTACTGATAAAAAAATGTTTATATAAGGCATCTGTGGTACACACCCATACCCCCCCATCTCCAACGACTGCTTGTCATTTCATCCTCAATTGATATCACCCCAACCTTCTGAAAAATTAACTTCATTCCTTATCTAAATTTCCCGATTTTACAATAGACATGTAAAAGTTACAGATATGAATAAACATATAGATATGTATCGCAGTTAGCACTTACAGCTTGTTCTTTTGTTTATTAAATTCAGAAAGATTAAATAAATAAACCCTCTTCAAAGAGACAAACTTCAAATTATAAAAGTGAACTTCAAAATTTGTTTGATCAGTAAATAAGAATTTTATTTAAGAGAAGTGTCACAAACACAAATGGATTACACAAAAGTAAACCACAAATTGACGTGTCTTCATGTGATCCACTAGCTACTTTACAATAAAAGTAACTTTACAATTTGATGTACCGAGTCGAGCCCACGTCAGTTTCTGGATTTACTTTTGTGTAATCACTTTGTGGCTAAAGTATTTCTCTTTTATTAATATAGGCGAAGCCAAGTACACGGGAAAAAAAAAAAAAGAGAAAAAAAGTGAACTTCAAATTATAATGTAGAACTATTTTATTTGACAATGTCATACCAAAAAAGTTGTTTCCTCCAGAAGCTGAACTGAAGTTCAACAACCCCGCCTTCATAGAAAAAGAATCATATTTGATCTTTGCAGGAACTTTTAAACCTCTCTTATCGCTTCGCTTGTTGAAGTTGTTCTTTTGTGTCAACAATGGAGTATTTTCTACAATGTATGTTAGAAAAAATACAAAAAGAGGAATTGCGTATCAGTCCAGCTCTCATAAGCTGCAATGTGAACCCAAACATCTATAATCAAGCGAAAAGGCCATATCAATATCGTATCATTTCTATTTATGATATGAATATCAGATCAAAATATTTTTCTAGATCACGCCCAGAAAATGAAATCACTGAACCAACTAATCACTCTGTCTTAGCGGAAGAGTGATAAAGGTAATTTATAAACCAAGTTTTAAATTCAAAGGCAAACAAAGATAAAATAAAAATGTCAGCATCCAAGCTGGATATCACTGGGGTTGAGGCCAATGGCAAGAATGGTAAATATTATCGATATAAGACACCTGGCGTGCATATCAAATAACAAAAAATTGATCCAAAACTCTTTTGATTGGGCAGTGGGAGTACTACAAACACCAATCAATATTGTCAAAAAAAAGGTAGCCCGATATGAATGATTCCGAATGTTTGCCCACATCTTAACGAGAAACTCTTCATATTTCAATTGCTTTAATTACTGACGTAAGAAATTTTAAAATTTTTGTTAATTCAGGCATCAAAGACGTGTCAAAATAGATCATAATATAGTTTTGAAGTGGATCTTCCTCTGCATTATTTCGAGTTTCTACCTTTAGCTATCCAAGATTTTTTTTCTCTCCAAAGAATTTGGTAAAAAGTGGAAGTTGTGGATGAAGTGGCAGAAATGCTTAAATTAGTATAAATTTAACTTTTGACCTAGAAATGATAGTTGTTTTAAAATTTTTAAGAGGGCTATTTTATAACCATCTTGGATCACATAACATGTGCGTGTGCATGTGCATGTAGGAATATCCATGCATCACATAAGGAAATTGGCATGATTTGGACACTATATTTTTTTCCTTTTTATTGATAGGTTATGCAAAATGTGGAAATAAGCACATATTAAAGGGCGTATAAACATTTTCTTCCTATGGAACCCAAGATGGCATGTTGCACAACTAAGCAACTTTTTTAAGAAAAAATAATAATTTCTAATAAACAGAGTTTGAAGCTGATAGACAACCGTTTATGTCAAATAATCAACACATTATAGCAGAAAACTGTATTACCTGGAGATATGCGCCTTGTAGGAAACGGCCCAAGCTTATCAGTAATATCCATTTTGTCCTCAACACCAGCCAGACTCCTAGAATCTTCCATTTGAGCCAGCCGTGGCCTCTTTGAACTAACACCACCACCACTTCTTGATGCCTTTGCTGCTTTCCGTTGTAACTGTACACTATCAGACCTAGGATACTGTAAACGACGATTTTTGCCCATACCATAAAGGTGCTCAGACACATCTTCACCTTGAAAAGTGGGCAGCTGACTAGCAAGCGTACACATTTCCGTATCTGGAACCTTATCACAGCAGGCAGACTCTAAAGCCACGACAAAAAGTAACATCCGAATGGCACAGGTTATATGGTGCATAATATTAAGCAATAAAGTAATAAAATCGAGACAAAAAGGAATGAATTATGAATACAAATGTGAATAACCAGTAATTATGTCAACATTTAAAGCACGGAGACAACATGTTTTCTTTTTTAGCTTGAAAAGGGATTAAGCTACTAGAGGCAAGAGTAGGAAAGGGAATATGTATATTTTTTCTGTTTACCTATGACATCCATCATTCAGATTTACTAAAATCGAAGTAGAGTTCATTCCTATAACATTTTTTGTTTCTTTCTTTTGTTTAAATGTACAGCTGCTATCTTGTTTTGAAATTTTGGGGGTATAAATGGAATAATGAATCTCCTGGTTGCGATCAAGCAGTCTTGTTTTGCAAACCATATCGTCAAGGTCCCTTCAAGTTGCAGCGAGTAGTCATGGCCCTATAAGATGTTTATGAGCCATGTTCTCAAGATAATACAAGAAATAGACATAGACACTGATAGTAGCTTAACCGTTCAAAAGCTTTATAATAACGATCAGGATTCCTGGGATTAATTTTGTGGATGACGCGTGGAGCTCCAACACCTTAGCCTAACTTCTAAAAAAAGGGTCTGGGCGTTCATTCCTCCATTATCTATCTCAAACTAAAT
Organism: Juglans mandshurica; assembly: GCA_022457165.1. Lineage (NCBI taxonomy): Eukaryota > Viridiplantae > Streptophyta > Magnoliopsida > Fagales > Juglandaceae > Juglans > Juglans mandshurica. The sequence continues at coordinate 4,555,530 of CM039632.1, read as the reverse complement.
TTCTTCTACTTTTAACAATTATTTCTCATCGAGACACCAATATGTAGTTCCATAGAATTATTTACTGATCCAATACCCTTATCCCCGTGTAATTCCCTAATTAAGTAAGCGAAATAACTGAAGTAATAGAAATAATGCATAAAAATTAGAGCCAAAGTAATCTCTTCTTCGGTACATTTACCATTATTTTGACCAATGTTTCCCCGATAACCCGAGATAACGTCGAATTTTGCTAAACCAAAGCCAACATCCAGGAAAGCCTGAGCTGAAACAAGAAAAAAAATAAAAATAAAAATAAAAAACTTACCTTTCTTTCTGAGAACAGAGCTGCACCGGGCCATCGGAGGACTTACGAGAACCGGAACGCCACCTTGCTCACGAGCCTCAGCTTCCTTGACGGTAACCCCAGCTCTAACAAACCCGTCCGACCCCATGAGCTTCGGCGCCGCCACGTCCAGAGGAAACGGTAATTCTAACGCATCCATAACCGAGCAGGAACCCAATCCAACAACAGACACCCAATTTACAAGAACCGACTAGCATCACCTACGATCCGAGACATTTCGGTACGGATCATAAATGAGCAACAAGGGACCGTCTCTGCTTGGCCGAGTCGAAATTTCGGTGAGAAAGCGTGGGGGAGGTTTCGGAGAGGACGCGAGAAAGTGTGGGAAAGTGAGGGGGAAATGGGTGTTTGGATAGGGGGAACATGGTGTTGCGGCGAGTGGAGGCGAAAAGGAAGGGCTTCTAGGGCACAGAAATTGGGAATGGGGTAAGTAAGAGGAGTATTTATAGTTTTCGGGAAAAGACGAGGTTTGTTTCGGAACGGTCCGTCGGTGGGGAAATTCCGGTGGGTTTAGCGTCCCTTTATGATCCGGTTGACGTGGCATTATCCATTATATAAGCAGCATAGAGTGGGCTGATCGAGTGGGGTGAGACTTTCGTTTGACGATGGAGATAGGATTGCTAGAAAATCCTGAACCAGTTCTGCCGTCCAGGTGTGCTAATATTATTTTCATTTTTTTTTTTATAAAAGGGGATAAGGGTTTCGAAACAAGTATTCCATTCGGAGAATTTAGTCATGTAGCCCGTTTAGATCGCTCTTTTAAGTGTTGTGATGACTACTATTACATGTACCAACAATTTTGCACATAATATTATATATATTGAGCATTTGTTCTAATTTTTTAGTATTTTTTCTTTTTTAATTTGAATTCTAAATTTTAAATTTTAAAATTTTCAACATTTTAACAGTTGACATATCAATATATATGATTATGTATGTAAAATTATATATAGATGAAAATTTTAAATTTGTTTTATTATAAAAAGACTTTTATAATTTAACTTATCATTTTAGTATGTATCAATTTGTGAACTTTTTTTTCAAGGGCACTCGTAAAATTGGTTTAAAAAATATCTAACATCCAAATATCAATACTATGTCACATTTATTAGACTTTTGGTTTTCCTAGAAAACCATTTGTCTTCCTTTAGGTGATTTATTTTATTTAAGATGATTCACTTCATCTATCAAGTATATGTAATTGTCCTTAATAAATAAAGTGGTTAATCTTTGCTATTTTTTTATGGATGAAATAATGAGGATAGTCCAAAGGTTGTAGAAGTAATAAGTAATAATCCATAGTCTTGCCTATATAAAGGGGCTTGTGTTTTCCATTAGACTCGCCTCATAAAGTTCTAAGGCAAAAAACTAGAAGTCTCTTCTCTACAGAAAATCTCAACTCTCTTTTGTAGGTTTTTCAATTCTCAAACCCAAATGACTCTTTCTATAGATCTCTTTATTCTTTCAAGAAAATTTACAGTTAGTATCAGAGCTAAACCTTTCAGCTTTGTGTTTGAATTATTAACATTTCAATTTTGTTCATATAATGAGTCTTTAATGATTTCGGAGATGGGCTTGACTTCGACTTTTAAGTTTTTGTCTTTGAATTCATATCCAGATGGTTATGTGCTCATAACTATATTAATGGATTTCAAATGCATGTTTTGACTCTGAGCTTAATTTCAAGCTTTATACATATTGATAGGTCTTTGGGCTAATTTACAGTTAATAGGTTTTTACCTATTTTAGTAGATGCCCAGTTGTATTTCTTTTGAAAAATGAAGGTAATGCTAAAACATCCTTATTATTTAAAAGAATATATAAAAAATTTAGAATCTCATTGTAACTAAATCATAAATTTTAAGGATTTATCCATACAGGAAAATCTTTAATTTTTGTGTTTTAATTAGTATAAGAAAATGATTTTTAATATTGATGGTTAAATTTGTCTTCTGCTTATAGGTGTGTATAGTTTTATTTATTAATATTCAGAATAATTTGTCTTATAAATAAATATAAGTAAATTTATGCTATTACGTAACTTTTTCCAATAGGAAGGTTAAAATTTACTTGAATTCATAGTATTAAAGTTTTTATTGGTTTTTGCAGCTGTTATTCCACAATCCTTAGTTGATGGTGTTTATTTTATTCAAATGCTTGATGACACTAATTATTCTGACTAAAAAGATTCGGTTCATTTTACCTTAGGGTATATAGACCTTGACTATGCACTCTGTGTGGAGCAACCACCTGCTGCCATGGATACGGATATTCAGGAAGTCGTAAAAAATGGTCAATGGTGGGAGCGATCTAATCACCAAAGTCTAATGCTCATAAAGTCTCCTCTGAGTAAGAACATTAGAAGTTATATTGGTGACTGCTCTACAATTAAGGAATTAATGCAGGCAATTGAGGAACAAGTTGTTCACTCTGACAATGCCTTAGCTAGCACTCTTATCAGGTAATTCACTACTAAAGCTTTTGATAGTTCTAAGGGTATGCGTGCATACATTACGGAAATGAGATACATTATTTCTCAATTTAAAGGCTTAAAGATAGAGATATCTGAGCCGTTCTTGGTCCATTTCATCATTGACTCATTGACATTTGAGTATGGGCTTTTCAATATCTCTTATAACACACATAAGGAAAATTGGCCAGTTACGAATCTTCTAACCATGTGTGTCAACCTGAAAGTGCAAATATGGTCGTGAATGATAAAGTTAAGACCGAGAAAGGCCAAGGTGGATCTCAAAAGAAAAGCAAGCATAATGTGCCATCAAAATCCAATGGATCTAATGGCAAAAATGTGAGTCTGTGACTTGCTTATTTTGCAAGAAAGAAGGCCATGTAAAGAAGAGTTGCATCAAGTATAAAGAGTGGCTTGAAAATAAATGTAGATATATCTCTCTTGTATGTCGTGAATTTTTTTTCATTGATGCTCCTAGAAATTCATGATGGATTGACTCCGGTTCTTCAATCGATATTATGAATACATTGCAGGGTTTTCTCACCAGAAGGAAACTAACAATAAGTGAACTTTGGGTTTTCACTAGAAATAAAAAGCATTCACAAGTTGTTGCAGTTGAAGTTTTTAGAGTGATTATCAAATTTAGACATGTTTTGGATTTAAATAATACCTTTTATATTCCAAAATTTAGTAGAAATTTAATTTATGTTTCCAGACTTATTGTCAAAGGTTACAATTTCCTTTTTGAGAATACTATGACTGTTTTTAAGAATAAAATTATTGTTGGTTCTGGAAATTTAGTTGATAAGTTGCCTATAAAGCAGAAGTAGAGAATCAAAGTGGAAAAAAAAATCAAGATCATAAAATCTGGTAGATGAGGGAAATATTATGGTAAGTATACTGAACAGAGACAAATAAAGAGCCCATTTGTAAATTTCCTTAAGGAGGAATGCATTGTTGCCCAATATTCAAGGTCTGGCACACTGCAAAAAAATAGTGTTGTAAAAAGAAGGAACCGTACGCTAATGGATATGGTAAGGAGTATGATTAGTAAATCTAACATACAACTTTTCTTGTAGAGTGAAGCTCTTAAAACTACAATGTATATATTGAATAGGGTTTCATCCAAGTCTGTCTCTAAAACACCTTTTGAGTTGTGGAAAGAGTGGAAACCTAGCTTAAATCATATACACATATATGAGTGTCCTACTGAAGTTAGGATTTATAATCCTAACATAAAGAAGTTAGACCCAAGGACAATTAGCGATTTTTTTTTGGATATCCAAGTAACTCCAAATTATATAGGTTTTATTGTCTCAGTCATAGCCCTAGAATTTTCGAATCTAAAAATGCAAGGTTTCTTGAGGATGTTGAACCTAGTGGGAGTGTGAATCCTCAAGAGATCACTTTTGAGAAAACACCTAAACATGCTACTTTGTATTCTTTTGGAGGAAGAATGGTTGTCTTAAGGCAAAATAGATTGCAAGATCATGCGGTGACACCAATTCAAAAACAACATGTTCTCGTAAATGAGGCTCAACCTAAAGTTATTCTGCATTTACAGTCTGAGCCAATTGAGTCATCTCCAAATGACGAAGTAATGACTCTAAAAAGATCATCAAGAATACGTAGGCATGTTATTCCAGATGATTACATTGTATACCTAATTGAGTCTGATTTTGATGTTGGACGTCCATAAGACCCAATTGCGTTTTTACAATCCATGAGTGAATATAAATCTACATTTTGGTTGGATGTCATGAGGAATGAGTTAGAATACATTTACAAGAACCAAGTATGAGATCTCGTCGAATTACCAGAAGGGGCGACAACAGTTGGCTGCAAATGGGTTTATAAAACCAAACAAGATTTTTCTGGTAATGTCAAACGATATAAGGCTAGACGTGTCGCTAAATGATTCACTCAGAATGAAGGCATAGATCATCATGAAACCTTCTCACCGGATTTTAAGAATGATTCATTGAGGATAATCATGATCTTAGTAGCTCATTTTGATTTAGAGCTACATCAAATGGATGTGAAAACAACTTTTCTTAATGGGGATCTTAATGAAGTGGTATACATGAAACAACCTGAGGGTTTCAATGATGACAATCAGAAAGTATGCAAGTTAAAAAAGTCTCTTTATGGACTAAAACAGGCTTCCCATCAATGGTATATAAAAGTTTCACAAGATTGTTATCTCGTACTCTTTTATCGAGAATCTTGTTGATCAATGTATATACCTTAAGGTCAGTGGGAGCAAATACATTTCCCTAGTCCTATATATAGATGATAATCTTCTTGCAAGTAACGATTTGGACTTATTACATGAGACTAAACAATTTCTCTCCCAAAATTTTGAAATTAAGAATATGGATGAAACCTCTTATGTCATTGGCATAGAGATTCACAGAGACAAGAAACAAATAGTCTTAAGACTGTCTTAAAAGGCCTACATTGAAAAAGTTTTACAGACATTCGGTATGAAAGATTGTAATGCCTCTGTAACTCCCATAATCAAATGTGATAAATTTCATAAAGATCAATCACTTGAAAATACATTGGAACAATAGCAGATGAAAAGTGTGCCTTATGCATCTACAGTGGGTAGCTTGATGTATGCACAAGTTTGCACCTGTCCAGACATATGTCTAGTAGTTGGATTATTGGGTCACTTTCAAAGTGACTTAGGTCTTCAACATTGGATAGCTGCAAAGAAAATGATGCGGTATTTGCAAGGAACCAATAACTACATGCTAACCTACAGACATACAGAAAATTTACAAGTGGTTGGCTATTAAGATTCAGATTTTGCCGATTGTGTAGACACCAGAAAGTCTACTTATAGATATATCTTTCTTCTTGCTGAATGAGCTATATATTGGAAGAGTACGAAGCAATCTATAGTTGCTACGTCTATTGGAGGCAGAATTTATTATGTGTTATGAAGCAACGACACAAGCCATATGGTTGAAGAATTTTAGTTCTGGTCTTAAAGTTGTCGATTCCATTCAAATACCAATAAAGATTCTTGGTGATAACACCGCTGCAGTGTTCTTCTCAAATAACAATGAGAGCAGAAGCAGAACAAGCATATCGATATAAAGTATTTGAGTGTGACAGGGATCATAAAAAATAATGTGGTGTATATTGAACACACCAGTACGGATTTGATGTTAGCTGATCCAATGACTAAAGGTTTACCGGTAAAACAGCTTTAGGGTCATGTGGATCGTATGGGCCTATTTCCCTATAAAATTATTTGTCTTCCTTAAAGTGGTTCACTTTTTCTAAGATGATTTACTTCATCTATCAAGTATAGGTAATTGTCCTTAATAAATAAGTGGTTAACCTTTGCTATTTTTTGATGAATGAAATAATGAGGGTAACCCAAAAATTGTAGGAGTAATAAGTAAGGGTCCCTAGTATTGTCTATATAAAGAGGCTTGTGTTTTCCATTAGACTCATCCCATAAAGTTCTAAGGCAAAAGACTAGAAGTCTATTTTCTAGTGAAAATTTCTACTATCTTTTGTAGACTTTTCAGTTCTCAAGTCCAAATGACTGGAGGTAAAAGATCTAATGAATCTTTTTATTATTTTAAGAAGTTTTACAACATTAGCTTTTATTATTTATCTTAATAGTTATATTTTGACAATAAAGCAAATCTCAATTTATATTTCAAATTGAGGATTAGAGAACCACTAAAATTATCCGGTGATCATACCACGAAAATTGTGATATTTTTATATAAAACATATAATTTTTATTTGTTATCAATGACCTATTTTGTAAGCCTTGTTCACTAATGCATTTTCTGGTAAGATATCAAAGTGAAGAAAGATTAAAGAATTGAGGGAGAGAAAGATGCTCTCCAAATAGTTTCGTTCTAAAATATTGACATCTCACCTTAGTGAAACTAACGATACTCATGCATATAAGTTCAATCAAAATCGGATTATTTTGTAAAAAAAAAAAAAAAAGGCACTGCAGATTAAAATGAAGATGGAATGTCACATCCTTTGAATATTGTAAGATAAGTATGTGTATGCCACATCTTGAATTGAGACATGTATGAGAGCGAATTTATTTGATCTTGTTCTGAGTGGACACTCAAAAGCCATCATATTAGATTAAAAACTTTGGTTTCTGGAAAGGTCACTTTCAGACATATTAGGGAGCGAAGCCTACTTTTGTAAATAAGTCGTCTTTGACTTGTGGGAGGGGCACTTGCTAACTATACGTCATTCGTAGAAAAAGAAAATAATGCTACTATATCTCTAATTTATTCGATTCATCTTGCTATGTTGATGTGGTATTGTAATACGGTGTCGCTTGGCTTATTAAAAAATTAAAAGCATAAATATAAAAAAAGTAGAAATAATCTAGAGTTTTAGTGTTTCTTCTTTTTATATTTTTGGATGCCATTTTGTTTTGAATATATATATTTTTAAATATTTTTAATAACTCATGTACGGTAATGTCAAGAGACAAAGTAAGTGATATAAGTTAGGGACATAGTAGCATTACTAAAAAAACCTAGTGTTATTGAGGCAATTGGAGGTTTATAAGAGGACGGGCATTGGACTAAAAACCTTTAATTTAGACTCTGAGATACAATAGCTGTTTGAATTCGAAACCCACTTCGAATATATGAGGATGGCTTCGAATATATGAGGATGATTTCGTACGGTAAAGTTGTCCGTCCAAGCGGTCTCATCTCAGGAAACTTTCGCATAAGACAAAATGCCTTTTATGACCGTTGCTTTTCAGCTTTTCCATTTTTGACTGGGCAAGTTGACATCGGGTGTAATGGCTCTTCAAGGCCCTCCCACCCACCCTTCACCCATTCGGTTCACGCAGACTCAGCCTGGTGCAAGACATGATATTATTTAATGATTGATTTTATAATTTAATGATGTTATTTTCCTAATTGATTATCATTGACTATAATTGAAAATTAGAGGTAGCCAAAATGAGCATTACTACGGTGAATATGGGAAATGAATTTAAGCACAGCTATTTGAAAAAATTATTTTATATATATTAATATTATTTAACGTTTATTTGCAAACAATTACAATTGAGATTTTTGAATAAATGATTAACTTTATTATGGAAATTTTGTTGTATTTTTTACAACAAAATTTCATTAGAAAAGACTATTGTAATCCAAAAATTTTTATTATTCACTTCATTAAAAAAAAAAAGTACTTGGGTAATTAATAATTTATTAATACTTCTTTATGAATAATTTATAAATAACATTTAATATAAAGTTAAAACCATATCAACTCATAAATAAATTACAACAACTTATAAATTATTTCAACTCATCTTACTACTATTCATAACTCATATCAACTCATCTCAACTCATCTGAACTCATCTCACTACTATTCAAAACTCATTTCAAATCATCTTAAATCATCTCAACTCATCTTCGAATTCAAACGATACTAACTCAAAAAGAATTTTCAAAGTTAGAGAGTCACTATTTGCCCATCAAACTAATCTCTTATTCACAAATAATCAACAAGGCTTTATTAAATTATTTTTAAAACTTTCGTTAGTAGACAAAGCTATATTATGTCCAGATTTTCTAGGAAAATTTTTTTTATAAACAATTCTATATTATGTTGGATAATTAGGTTATAAAAAATAGTTGAGAAACAATAATTTTAAGTAAAAATTAAATTATTAATTAATATATGAAGTGTAGTTACAAAATATTAAAAAAAAAATTTAAAAATTATTATTAAAATATATAATTTTATATTATTATTTTGACTTTGAAATAGATAGTCAAAGGTGGATTAATATCTTCAATGGTTTTGACTTTACCTAAAACCTCAACTTTTAGCCAAATCTTAGACTTGACAATGGCTAGACTATTGCCAATGCTCTTAGGATCATATTAGAAATAAGACGCCCAATGTTTATTGCTGGGCGTGCCCTTAGTGTAGATTGTACTTTTTATTTTCTTTTAAATATTTTAAAAAAATTACACCAATGCACTAATAGTCACTCTTTTAACTATTAAATAAATCAATTAAAAAATAAAATATATGAGCGGTCAAAATCAGGGGACAAAACCACGTGACATACTATTATTTTCCTTAAAAATATTACTTGCCATGCCTATGTGCTAGAACAGGGCCTTCTTTATGACCTATTGTGGGCTGACCCTGATAGATCAAGGGGCAACACCACATGGCATATTATCATTTTCCTTATAAATATTATTTGCCCTGCCTATGTGGGTTGATCCTAATCAATTAGAGGGCAAAACCACGTGGCATACTATCATTTTCCTTAGAAATATTAATTGCCATGCCTATGTACCAGAACGAGGTCTTCTTTGTGACCTATTATGGGTTGATTCTGATAAATTAGGGGGCAAAACCACGTGGCATACTATCATTTTGTTTTGAATATATATATTTTAAAATATTTGTAATAAACCGTATGGTGTCACGTCAAGAGTCAAAGTGAATGATATAAATTAGGAGTATAATAATATTATTAAAAAAAACTAGTGTTATTTAGGTGATTGAAGGTTTATAATGGATCATATAAGAAATATTATTTGTCTTGCCTATATGCCAGAACAAGGCCTTCTCTGTGACCTATTATGGGCTGATCCTGATAAAGACAGAATGTTCGGGGCGTGTCATATACATTTTTGGGCTGACAAGGTTGCTAAATTCCTTTACAAACTCATACAAAGACAACTCTTGATCTCGATAAGGACATGCTTGAAAACTGGCAAAAAAAAGGAGCATGTTCTTAGGTAGACTGAAGGTTGAAATTGGATTCAAATTGTTACCCTGGGATTTAAGGTTTAGGGTTGTTAAAGACCCTAAGCTAGGTCTGAAATGAAATACTATTATTTGCTAATTGTTTTATGACTAAAAATATTTGGACTTGGATTTATTTTCTCTTGTTTGTATTGCTGTTTTCCATTTTTTGATGATCAAGTTGTAGACAATGGATATCAGTTTTTTGCAAAGCTGTAACTGGTAACCATACATTCAGCTCCAAATTACTGTGGTGAGTTCAATATTGCTGTGCTATGATGAGCATGGATGAGACACATTGACATGTTACTTCCAAGTTCTTAAATATTCCGAGAAGAAATGAAATATTGTATTTGGTAACATGTTGAGACCAGGAACTCCACCTCATAAGGTGAAGAAGCCCCCAAGCTGAGTTTCCATACTGTCTAACATGATATAAAACAAAAAAGTCAATCTATTCATTATTCCTACACTACACTTCATTTTTTAATTTTATTCTTACTAAATTAAAAGAATTCTTTTACTCACCATCCATAAAACACACATCTAGTAAGAAAAAAAATAAAATAAAAAAAATGAAAAATCATATGTGATGTGTGGTATAGGAATGATGAGTTGAATTTTTCATAAAAAAATTAGAACACAAGCTTTTAGTCATATTTATTGATCTACCATATTTGGAGATTTTTCAAATGTCTTCCATTGATTTCCCAAAATGGAAATATTGTACCAATTATTGTTTTTTTTTTTAAATTTTAAATCAATTATTTGTATTTTTTTAATGAAAAATACTAGTAGAGTTCCTCAAACTTACCGTTCATATATTTTAAATTTTTTATTTAATGGTTAGAAAAATAACTATTAGTAAAATCGTTTATTTTTTTTAATGATTAAAAATGTTAAAAAAAATAAAAATAAAAAAACAAAAAATTTATAACTAACGGTACGTCAGCAATAAACTTTGGCAGCCTGCTAGATGATCCTATTTTAATATATATATATATATATATATATATATATTTAAAAATAAACATACATGTGCTTAGAAACAAAAAAAAAAACAAAAAACAAGTACAAAAGAGCCGGGCTACTTGCCGCAGCCCAACTCTATTTGTCCGCACCTTATATTTGAGTTTTTATTTTATTTTTTTATTTTTTTATTCATATTTTTTAATATATTTAAATATTTTTAAAAAATTAAAAAATACAACAATACATTTAAAATCATTTATTTAATCATTAAGTAAAAATAAAAATAAAAAAATATTTCCCAAATGGTACACTTGAGCGGTATCACTAGGCGGCATAATAGATTTTCTCAATACAAAATACACTGTCGTACCTTCCCTCGATGGAGCTTTATTTGGTTACTGAACTCAACTGAGTTTAGCTGAGTTCAGTCTAATTTTAAACTGAGTCTAACATCAAAACACTCAACTCTACTTTCAAATTACTAAACTCATCCCAACTCAAAACCTTCTTACACATGAGATCCATAACCTTTTTCAACTTAAAACATTTTTATATACGGAACCCATAACAATTTTCAATTTCCTATAAAAAGTACTAAACTCATCTTAACATCCAAACACATTTTAAACTCAGGTTAAATGGGTCATACATAATTCTCTTTACTACTCAACTCATACATATTTATTCATAAAGAATTTAACTTAGCTGAGCTCAATTCAACATCCAAACGCAGCCCTTTATCGGTTGAACTATTTTTTTCATTACACTTTACAGAAAGGTGTGTGTAAGAATAAGGAGAATCTACCGAAAAGTTAAAAAGTGTTTTTTAATTTTATGTATTTTTTTAATCATCATAAATATTTAAAAAAAATTCACAATATCATTAAAAAAAAGATTTATTTAATCACTAAAAAAAAAAAAAAAAAAAGGCATTCGGGGCAAATTTCGAGACCCAAATACGGGTCCAAAGCATTTCTCAAGAATCAGATTTCCCTCCAACAAAATTCGTCGTGTTTAATTGACCAGCGCCGACTTTCTTCTCAATAGGAAATCGACACGAGTACGGACGCACTGGCTTCTGTGTTCCAAGCTATATATAACGCGTCCCCACGTTGGCATTCCCGTAAATGGAATATAAAGGAAGCCCAAAAATCCCCAAGCAGACATATTTTCAATTTGTTTTTCCAGATCCCGGGTTTTTATATAGTTCTCTCAGACGCTTCCTTTAATCCTTATATTAGTTGCACTTGCCAAAATATTAAAAAGAAAAAAACCCAGAGAGATAGAGAGAGGCTAGATTGAATGCTGGGAAATACTTTTCCCTCGCCGGTGGTCGGCGGGTTGAACAGGTTTCAGTCGGCTGTAAATTCGTTCATTTTCTCCGACATGGTAGAGAAATTGGCCTCGCACGTCCGACTCGGACACCCTAGCAACGTCATGGAGTTCTTCGAACTCTGCTTATCCCTTGCCAGGTAACGTACCATACGTACATTTTCGCTTTTGGTAGACGTATCTGAGTACACATATTTAAATATGAAATATTCCCGGATTGAATTGTTTTTTTTTTGTTTTTGTTTTTATTGGCGTGCCCCAAGCTGAGTTTCCATATTTTTTTTTTTAAATGATCTCTTTTACAGTAATTGTACAAACTCTTTTAAATGGGATAGTTATATAAAATTCAAATATTTTTTAATGGAGTAGCACAATTTTATTGATTAGTTAATGAATGGTAAAGTAATTGTAAAATAGTATATTACTTGTTTTAATAATTTATTAAATAATAAAGTCCATATTTAAACCTGGGTTTTCTTTTGGAAACTCATTTTAGCTTTCCATCCATGGTTTGTCTTTAGGGGAATCTGGTGTTGAAAATTGGACACGTGAAGTGCCTTTTTCTTGTCTAGGCTGTTTTTGGTTGCAGAGGGAATATAGAATTTGGTGGATTCGGAATATGTTTTGTTTGTTTTTAGTTTTTCACTTATGCTTTAAAACGTACTGGTGGATTAAGGACCTGTTTGGGGTTGCGTTAAGATTGTTAAAAAGTGATTAAATAGCCTTATCAGCTCTTTAATGAAAAAATTAGGTTGTTTGGATATTACATATTAAAATATTTTTTAATCTCAAATGAGATAAATAAAATGTACGTTTGAGAAAAAATATAATTTTGATGCTTTTACTCAAGCTTGCTTTTCCAGATAATCCAGAATGTAGTTCCAATTTTAAAAAGACTGTCAATAGATGAAAATACCTATACAACTTTTAGATAATTACAACTTTTAAACTTCTAAGGATATGGTCATTAAATTTAAAAAATTAAATGATCGTAATTTCTACATCGAAAAGCACTTTTTAAATTTGTTTACAAACAAACGTAACATGTTTGAAAGTATTTTAAACATATGGCTACCAAACAGTAAATAACTTTTTAATAGTAGAATTTATTAATTAAGTTATAAGCTATAAGTTCTAAAACTATAAGTTATATTTCCCACCGCAATCCCAAAGGAGAACTAACACCATTGAGATGCTGAAAATAGACGGAGTGGACTGTATGGAGCCTCCTGTAATTAGGGTGCATATTGTGGGATATTTTGAACACTTACTTTCTAAACAGATGGGGTGGCGGCCAAAACTCGATGGACTAGCCTTTGAGTCCATTGATCCACAATAGGTTTCATGGCTGAAGTGGCCTTTTGAGGAACTAGAGGTCCACAATATGGTAAGGAGAATGGTTAAAGATAAAACACCTGGCTCCGACGACTTTTCATGGGATTTTTTCAATCTTGTTGGAATGTGGTGAGGGCAGATTTAATGAAAGTGTTTCAAGAATTCTTTTCAGTTCGGAAATTTAAGAAAAGCCTCAATGCCACATTTATTGCACTCATTCCTTAGAAGATTGGGGTCTCAGAGGTGAAGGATTACCGGCCCATTAGCCTTGTGAATGAGATTTATAAGATTATTTCTAAGGTGCTTGCTAATCGCTTAGGAGAGGTTTTGGGGAGGATCATTACAAAATCCCAAAATGCTTTTGTTAAAGATAGGCAAATTCTGGATTCAGTTCTCATTGCTAACGAATGCCTAGACAGTAGGCTAAAATCTGGCCAGTTGTGAATCCTTTGCAAGTTAGATATGGAGAAGGCGTATAATCATGTGAACTGAGAGTTTTTACTCTATGTACTTGGGAGGTGCGGTTTTGGGGAGAAATGATGCTCGTGGATTAGATGGTGTATTTCAACGGTGAGGTTTTCCATATTGGTGAACGGCTGCCCACATGGTTTCTTTAATACCTCTCAAGATCTAAGAGAAGGAGATCCTTTTTCCCCACTCCTATTTGTTCTTGTCATGGAGGCACTTAGTAAAATGATTCTAGCCTTGGTGAACAGTGGCTTTATCGAGGGATTCTCGGTGGGTAATCCTAATAGGGGCACCATTAACCTATCTCACTTATTGTTTGCAGATGTCAATAGGGGTGGGCAGCGGGGCCACGCCCCTGCTGCCCCTCCCCGCCTCGCATGGAGAGGGCCTAGCGGGGGCAGGGGGCGGGATGATCCCAGCGGGGCCCCGCCCTGCTCCACATATATAATTTTTTTTAAAATTTATATATATATATATAAATATATTGTATATAGATATATGCAATTTATTAAAGACTTGAAATTGTATTCAAGTCATTGGATTGGCTTGGTCTCCTAGGCCAACCTTTATATAGGAGGCCTTGGCTTAGGAGGTCAAGACAATACAATAGTCATTCTTAAGTAATATGAGACTTACTACTAAGTCCCACATTGCTTAAGGATGACTATTGTATTGCCTTGGCTTCCTATATAAAGGTTGACCTATGATGTCAAGACAATCCAAAATCTAACTCTAATGAGTTTAAATTTTTTTTATATTTATAAAATTTAATTTATTATTTAAATTATATTATAATTTGGGTCTAAAAAAATATTTTTGGACCATTTTTTTTTTTAAATACAATGTGTTGGCCTAGGCGGGGGGGCGGGGCGGGGCAGGGTGCGGGGGAGGGTAGCCCCCGCCCCACACCATGCGGGTATCACCCTTAGCAGATGATACACTGATTTTTTGTGAGGCAGAACAAAACCAAATTCAAACATTGAGAGCAATATTACTTTGTTTTGAAGCGGTTTCCAGGTTAAAAGTGAGCTTTGATAAATCAGAATTGGTGTTAGTGGGTAATGTTCCTAACATCCAACAACTAGCTAGTATCCTTGGATGTAAGGTTTCCTTTCTTCCCATGAATTACCTTAGTCTTCCTTTGGGGGCACCTACAAGGTCTATATCGATTTGGGATATAGTGGTGGAGTAGATTGAACGTAGATTGGCAGGTTGGAAGAAATCATATCTCTCGAAAGGTGGTAGGATCTCCCTCCCTTATCAAAAGTACTCTTTCTAATCTACCAACGTATTTTCTTTTTGTATTCCCTATTCCAACAAGTGTGGCAAACCGTATCGAGAAGTTGTATTGTGACTTTCTTTGGAGTGGGATAGGAGAAGAATTCAAGTATCATTTAGTCAAGTGGGATAAGGTATGTTCTCCAGTCTCTTCGGGTGGGTTGGTTATTAGAAATTTGAGGATTTTCAATCTAGCCTTGCTTGTGAAATGGTTGTGGAGATACAATATGGAATCAGAAGTCTTATGGAAGTTAGTGATTGATTGCAAATATGGAAGCATGTGGGGGAGGTAGTGCACAAGGGAGGTCCATGGGGCTTATGGAGTGGGAATTTGGAAACACATTCGAAGAGGGTGGGGGATCTTTAATTGGCACACTAGACTGGTGTTGGGCGATGGATCTAGAATAAAATTTTGGATTGACCTATGGTGTAGAGATCAAGCCCTAAAGGATTTATTCCCATCACTTCTTAGGATTGCAGGTGAGAAAGATGCCTCGGTGGATAATTGCATGGAGTCATTTGGGGAACTAGTCCAATGGAACGCGAATTTCACTAGAGCCGCCCAAGATTGGGAATTTGGCAGCTTCGAGGAATTTTTTGCTCTTCTATACACCATGAGGTAGAGAACCCAAGGAGCATATAAGATGTGGTGGATACCCACAGGTAAAGGTAAATTCTCAGTCCGTTCTTTCTATAAGACGTTTACACAACCGCAAAATACGCAATTCCCTTTGAGAAAGATATGGAGAAACAAGGCGCCTCCCAAAGCGTCATTTTTTGTATGGACAACAGCGTTAGGTAAGATCTTGATGACATATAATATATGGAGACGTAAGGTGATCATAGTAGATTGTTGTTGTAGGTGTAGGAAAAATGGTGAAAATGTGGATTACTTATTGTTGCATTGTGAGGTGGCTGTAATGTTATGAAATGAAGTGTTTAATAGAATGGAGTTAGCTTGGGTTATGCCTGCCACAGTGACAGAGCTCATGGCCGGCTGGATAAATCTATGAGGTTTCCCACAAATCTCAGCAGTGTGAAAAATGGTCCCGATTTGTATCATGTGGTGCCTATGGAAGATGTGAAATGACTGGACATTTGAGACAAGGAGCGCTCACTAGAAGAACTTAGATTATTTTTTGTTAGCACTCTTTTTCTTTGGGCCACAACTATAGATTGTTGTGGCCTCGATTTCCATGATTTTATTGTTTCTATTACTTCTCTCAACTAGGTGTGACCTTTTGTATACCATCTTGTGTACTTGGACTATGCTTATCATATCAATATAATCGTTTATTTATAAAAAAAAAAAAGATTTTTTTAAGTATATATATTCGTTTTAATATTTTGGAGGCCAAATTTATGGACTTTAAAAAAAAAAAGAGAAACTTCTTTTTCATACTTTTATGAAGACTCGGGAACTTTAGATGGAGTTAGATGAAATTTTCATATTTTTGAAAAATTTCTAGAAGTTTTCAAATTTGTTGGGATCAAAAAGATTTTTTCCCAATTTTTATTTGAATTTAAATAATATTTGCTGGCTACGAGGTTGAATATAAGGTTTCCTGTAGTGGTTTCGTTGGTTTATGCTGCCATTTTGAATTCCATTGTCTTGGTAATTGTGTAAATGTCATTATTAGATATTTACCCCTAAAAAAAAAAAGTTTAAGAAATCATTCGTATCAATCAAATTTTCATTTTACTTATCAAAGAAAAAAAAAGTTTAAGAAATAAGAATATTAAGCTTTGTTGGCTAGAAGTGCTTGATAGGAGCGATGAGCTTTGAGGGCTACACTACTAGCAGTGTGTGTGTGTAAGTGCACTTCCCTTATCATTTGATCCAATTAGAGATCAAGTTTGATGTATAATCATTACTTATCAAAAACAAAAGTGTGATGTATAATCATAAACATCATTATCACCATCGTTGTTGTTAATATTATCATGTTAGTGTTAGTATTGTTGTACTTGACTAGATTTACTTTGACAAAAACAGAGGTATTGATTATGCAGTTGCAAACAATGAGGTTCCATCCAAAGTTCAAGATTTGCCTTCATTGTTGAAACAGGTGATTTTTTTCTCACCATATCGATGTTGAGTTCTTGATTCTCCATGCCTAATACCTATTTTTTGGTCCTTTGGATGCCTGTTATGCCTAGGACTGCATAAGCAAATTGCAGGCGTTGGTGTTTGTAGAATCGTAGCATGCTATTGTTTTAACTTTCTCATGTATTTAACTTATTACAAGCATATAATGAGTTTTTCTTGATATCATGGTTAATCTGTTTTAGTTTTTAGTTTATTCTCTCCCCATCACTCTGTTAAGAAGCACAGCTGCTGCAATGTCTGAAGAAAATGATACTATTTTCAAATACGTCAATGATATTATATAACAAATTGCCTTATGGGATTAGCTCATAGGGTCTCCCTTGTACTTTAGGATATATACTATGACACACAGCTTTTGTTTCTACCTGAATAAACATAATACCTGAATTTTTCCCAGAGGAAATGGAAAGTGAATCATATCATCTCTAAATGATCGTTTCTATGGATGCATATTGTATTATGGACATTCAAAATATATTCCGCAGTTTGAAATTTCACGAGTTACTGATGAGTAAGGGCTCGTTTGGCAACATAACTATTCTCAAGTATTCTTAGATATTTCCTTCCCAAACATCACTTAAACATAAAACACTTTTCAATTTCAAATCTTCAACTTTTTCATCTAATCATTACGACTTTTCCAAACTCCCAAACAAAACACAAAAAACAATACTACTTTTTCATTTCAAAACAAAATAATATTAATAAATTATATTCAAACCATTTTTTAACTTTATAATATTTTTATTCAACTTTTTCTCTCTCATTTATAAGAACCCAATAAAACATCTTAACTCAAATTATTTCATTACTATTTATAGATATACCGAGATATTCCAAGTATCCACAATAGGCCCTAAGTGGTAATTTCTGGTACACATTTTCATGTATAAATATAAGTTTGCAAGTCAACATGATCATTGAGTACATAAATTTCAAATTGCTGATTCAATGATGCTTCTTGTCTCTGTCTCCGTCTCTCTCTCCTGATTTATTCTCTGTTGTCATGCTTCCTGACTCACATATCAATGTTAGCTGTTGAGCAACCCTGATGCTATATCTTCCCAGGCCTATCTTTTGAATCTTGTTCTCTGGATGCCATCCATTTTCAAATGATATAATTCTTTTTTGAATGTTTGTGTCTCTAAGGATTGGTTACATACTACTATTTCTCTTTATATTTGTATTATTATTTATTTTGCAAGACAGGCCATTTTTAATGCAATGTTGTGTAGGTATGCCAGCGTAAAAATGATCTCCCCTTACTGGCAGCTATCATGGTGCTTATGATGTCTGTGAAGGTATGAATGAGTTAATTGCTGCTATTTTAGTGTTAGGTTTGGGATTTGACCAATGATAGCAATGTCCCAAGTCCCTTGCTATGATTTGCTTGTTGGAAACAGATTCAATGACTGGAATGGATTCTTTTTTATGAGGCGCCTTTTACATTATTGCGAAATGCTTCGGCTTAGTTATTTTAAAGGGTGCTATAGTTGTCTTGCTCTGTGCTGTGTGGCATGGGGATTTTAAGAACAGTGAATAAAGTACTGCATTTATGGGGATTGAATGAAACATTCATATATTACTGGGCTATTCTTTTCCTTGTGGTTTGCTTCTTCGGTACTAAAATGTTTTTTGTTTTTATTTTTTTTGAAAAATCATTTTCTTCCCTTTGCTGTTTAATACAGAATTTCTAGCATTCTATCATAATATATTTCATTCAAGTTTCTTACTTATCGAAGAAAAAATCTGTCTTGTAAATTACACGGTATACTTTATAATTTCGTAAGTCGTTTTGTACTATATTCTTCTAATGAATTATGGTTCTTCATGGCAGAATGCCTGTAAGATTGGGTGGTTTTCAGAAAAGGAGTCTGAAGAACTTTTCATGCTTGCAAATGAGGTTCGTTATGAAATATTTTTCTCAGAGTATATATTCAGAATTTGCCTTTGAATGATATGGCTATAGCCAATAGTTATCTTTTTTTATTAACAGATAGGAAGCAGCTTCTGCAGTCCAGGAGATATTAACACGGGACCTAGTGATTCTCCTTCCACTATTAAAAAAATCATGGAGAGGTGGGAACATGCTTTGTGTTGCAGAATTTCTTACTGTATATTAATGTGCAACCAAAGTTTCTGGCTACTAGTTATTTAACCTTTTGTTTTAAATAATGGTACCAGGCTTGTAGCTGAGGCCCCAAACCAAACCATAGGGAGTTAGAAATGAGAAATGATACTTGTAGTCGTGACTGTGCAAGCGTCGTGCAATTACTTTTAAAAAAGTGAATAAATATGAGATCCACATGAAAAAAAGTTAATTTTTTAATAGTGGACCTCACTATTCTTCAAAGCGACTGCACGGCGTTTGCACACTCTACGACTGCATGTAGCATTACTAGTTAGAAATTTGGGTTTACTAGGAGTATGTGGACCTTATCCTTTGAATGATGTACAGAAGATATGTACTCCAACTTCTTCAGTTACCCTTTTATGTCTAAGCAATTACTGTCTTATGTAAATGCTGATGACTTTGGGTCCTGGTAGTGCGTTGGATCCATTCTATTTTTTACTTCTTAAAGGTGTCCATGCTGGTGCTAGTATGGATATTCTTTCCAGTTTATTTTCACTGGGCTGAGTGCAGTTATGTGGGCTAAGGCGAAGTCAAACGATAACTCTGTCAGCAAGGATATTACTGTAACTTTGGTTTTACTATAACTGTAGAGTTGTCAATAGTAACATGCATGTTACTCTGTGTTTGATATTGATATTAATAACTATTATTTCATCTGGATTGATGTTAGGAGAGTCCTAATTGGACCAATGATGTAGTTAAGAATGTCGTGAAACTTGTCAGAGTGCGGACTAATGGTCAAACTGTGAGCTTGGGATGAACTATAGACTCCATCCAGGGTTCAATTCCCCACGAGGAGTTCACCTGGATTACCTAACACATGCTTTTGGCAGGTGGGTCGTGTATTTTGGGGCTACTCCCTAGGGCTGGGTCTGAAGGGCCTGCCTTGGTGACCTGTGAGATTCCACATCATAAAAAATAATGTTGTAAATCAATATTGAGTCAATTACTAATTATGACCATGTTCTTCTGGATTATTATAATTGAGTGATAAATGATCTCTCTTTATATACTTACAAAAAATGCTCTCTGTGTGTGTGTGTGTGTGTGTGTGTGAAGGTTCTACCCACGGATGAGGATGGGGCAGATACTTGCTTCTCTTGACATCAAGGTGGCTCTGCCCCCTCTTCTCTAAAGCTGATTCTCTTTTCACTTTTGAAGCTCATTTTAACCTATTTCTGTTTGTATTGTAGCCCGGATATGGGGCATACGTGATTGATTTCCATATTTCAAAGAATACAACACAGTCTTCCCAAGAAAAAATTGTAAGACATCAAACTGGATCTATTTCAATGTGTGGTCGAATATCTTTTCACAACTTGTAAGACAGCTTGCCTTCTGGGTATTGTTCTACCTTAAACTTTGGTAATGTCCATTCATTTGGACTCAAATCTAGGATTTGGGCAGTTCTTTCTGACCATAATTTTGCTTTGTGTATTGGTTTTTTTTAATCTTAACACATGGAATCGGGAAAAGTATGAAAATGATTTTTAAAATCTCACATTGTAATCATTACTTTCTATTTGGCTTGCAGTGGTTATTTGTAGCACAGACAGATAATATAGATACATCTACATGTATTATAAGTCCTCCCCTAGTGAGGTATGACTTTTTTTTTTCTTTTTTCTTTACAATATACTATAATTATTTAATTTATTCTGAGAACATTTCTTTTAACATTTGTAGTTTTCTTCTGAATGGAAAGGGAGTAGACAGGAGGACTAATGTTCTAATGGTTAGTGCAATTCATTTACGTTGTAGATAACCTTTGCGTATGACTGCTGTTGGTGCTGCCTCTGTAGCATAGGATTGATCTGATGTCTCTGTTTGTACTTCATTTCCTTTTTCAGGACACTGGGCCACAGTTACCAACAAATGTGACTTCAATTCTTAAATATGGAACAAATCTTCTTCAAGCAGTGGGCCAGTTTAAGGGTAAGCTTGAATGCAAGACTTTCATGTCTAATTCATCCTGGCATGCAGTGTGATCTTGATCCAGCTCTAAGAGAAACTGTCAACAATTATAGGTCATCATGTCATAATTGTTGCCTTCATGAGTGTGATTTCATCACCTGACACCCTGGTGCCACCTGATTATGTGCAACCTGCTGTGGCTGTAGTTGACCCGGGTATGCCTAAGCAGATGATAGAGACATTTTGCTGATTTTGTGTTTCTAGTAGTTTCACTATAGTAATTGATTTGCAATATGTAGAGCTTCCCTTACCATTATATTGATGTTTGATGCATAGATATTGCATTTACTTTTTAAATGCCAGATTCTGACATAATTGAAGGACCATCACGAATATCACTTCATTGTCCAATAAGGTTTGCCATATTTGTTGCTTAGGACTTGATGTTTTACTTCTTTTTGGAGCTCGTTTGTTTTGTTTTTCTTTAATTTTGTATATGAACGGAAACAAACAAATAAACAAACAACATACTTCTCTTTTTCTGTTGACAAACCGGATAGAAACTTATAACACGATCCGGTACCATTATGGAAATTTATAACACGATCAGGTTTCCATCATAATGGTACGAACAAAAATTTATTGATATTTTGCTTATTGACCCTCTTGCTTTTCATCCCAAACAGCTATATGCATATCAAGACTCCTGTCAAAGGACGTTCATGTAGACATCTTCAGGTGAGTGCTCCGAGCAATTGCAAGTCACAATACAAAGAAGGGATGCTTATGTGGTGTATATTATGTGTATATGTGTACGTGTGTATACATGTCAATGTGTGTGTGTATAAACCTCTTTTGCCATTTTTTGGCATTTAGCATGCTAAAAAAATATCAAATGTCAGGTTTTCCCCTGTTGGATTTCAGCATTAAAATGGACCAAAAATAACTTCCAGTTAGGCCATTCCCCCCAAAAACCATCCTTCCTCTTTGTTTGTGCAACACGTGTACCACTCATTCTCTCTCCTCCATCCTCTCCAAACCCATCCTCAAAGATGCCAAATTCTCTGGAGCTCGAGTTGAACATGCTTGCTCGAGTGCATATGACCTGAGATGAATAGGCAGGAACCTGGTTGAGCTCACCAATGCGTCAACAAGTCTGCCATTCAACTGAGTCCCCCCTCCCCCCCCCCTTACACGCCACCATGTTGCATATATGCTTCCCCCAGTACAATTTGGACATCACTTTGTCTTGACAACTCACCGATCCTGCCAGCAAATTGGCCATGGTGGATTGGTAGGCTAATAGTTTGACAATAATGTGAATTGGTCCAACAAAACCAGTCTGTTGTAGTTTGCTTCTGGCTCTACCATGATCATGGTTTCCAGTGTCATTTGCTTCACCATCAACATTACTTTCTTGCTTTCTCTTGGCTGAGCCTACAACTGGTGCAACTCAAACGCTAGTTAACTGTGACTGACACAGTCTCACTAGTCTTTGAGTTGATGGTGATGAATTCTTCGCACCCAAACTTAATGGGAATTGTCTTGGCCGATAGGCCAGCTTCCACTGCATTTCATGCCAATTAGAATCATCCACGTCAGGACTGCTCTAACATTAGAATAGCGATTTAGGGTGCTAAGAACAGGAACTTGTGGTTTGAAGGCATCCTTGCAGAGTCAATACTAGTTGAGGGGAATAGGTGTAATTTTCCTTCATGAAATATTAAATTACATTTGACCCGCTTAACTATTGGCCAATTGCTATCTCATAACCCATCATAAAAATTTGCGATGTCTCTCAATCATAAAATTTTTTCCAGTTTTCGTTATACTTATAATTGAGGCATAATTGCCTTCCAAACTTTGGGATTAAAAGGACTGTGTTGCTAGAAAGGTTGGTGAGAATTTCAGTAAAGAAGGGTAAAAAGAACTGCTGAGAGTTCAGCATGGGGAAAGGAGAGAATAGATCAGAACATCGGGATCTTGGATCTCTTGGATTTTGGAAGTTGCGCCTGCATGTGTGTCTGCTTCCATTGCCTTAAAAATTCATTGAAGTTGAAAATTGTATTGCTGTTTTGTGCAGGGTAATTTCTTTCCAGTTATTTTTCTCACTATCATCTGTCAATAATGATAACTATAAGAATTCTTGTTCTTTTGATTTACTATATCTTACTTGTGCTTGCCGTAGTGTTTCGACTTTGATAACTTTGTTGATATAAATTCAAGAAGACCATCCTGGCGCTGCCCGCATTGCAATCAGCATGTCTGCTATGAGGAGATTTGTATTGATCAAAATATGGTCAAGGCAAGTAGCTATGAGTTTCCACTTTCCGTTTGGTTTATTTCTATTTTCTTTCTTGCCTTCTTTTATTCCTTAAATAAAAATTGGGCTTCTTCGCAGGTCCTGAGAGAGGTGGGAGAGAATGTTGATGAAGTTATCATCTCTGCTGATGGATCCTGGAAGGCTGTACTGGAAAGTGATGGCACTGTAGATGAGGTAGTAGTTAAGACCCCCAATTCCCAGAAAGAAAAAACCGGGTGGCAAGAATCTACCAGTGTCGCAAATTCTCTTCATAATGTCTTGGAACTTACCGAGGACAACAATGAGATGGGAGCAGTGAACTCTCGCGAAACTGAAGACCGGAAACCTTTGCAGGCTAGTCTTCCAGTTGCAACACATTTAAATTTGCCTCCAGAATTGAACAGAATAAATGAGTCTAATCAAAATGTTGCTGCTGAAGTAGAGGACGACTTCTGGCCTGGAATTGATTTGAGTTCCAAGCCCATGAACTCCAGTGCTAGGTCAAATGCCCAAAGAGTTGGTAGTATCTTTGAGCCCATTACTGCTAATCATATGCAGTCTCCTGTGTTGACTGATACTTTTTCTCCAGCCATTAATCAAGAATCTGATTTCACCACCTCTATAATGCAAAGTCAATGTTCTCCCAATAATTTTCAGTTGCAACAGTCACAATATGTGAATTCTCTTGCCAACAATGAACATGTGAGGTTGCCAGCTATACCCAGACATGTGAGCAGGACTCCAATAGCAGTGCAGGCCCTGCCAGCGCAGCCTCAGGCTCCAAATCCGCAACGAAGACAAAGTAGTTTGAATTCTTTGACTCCAAATGATTCCTCGATTTCTTCTCATGTTGTCCTTTCTGCGACTCCCGCTGCAGATCATTTCAGTCCAATATATAGTACTATGGAAAGGAAGCATCACTTTCAAGGTCATGTGAGTCCACTTCAGGTGCCAGATATTTCTTCATCATTGCAGGTTGGGATTTACTTACCGTGAACTCTGTATTGTGTTCTTTGTCCTGCTTTGGTAGAAGTGTTGCAGTCCCTTTTTTTTACCTCTCTTTTAAGGAAAAAAATAGCGTTGTGTTAATTAAACCCTCAGAACCGTGATTATCAAGATCCTTCCTTCGTTTCAGCTTTAAGTCGATGGCAAAGTGCTTTAAAGCACATTCTAACTGATTTCCAAACTTCACACTTACAGCAAGCTTTAAACCAAAGGAAGCTCCAGTCTGTGGGTCAATCGTCAAGTGCTATCTGGTCATCTTCACACCACCCACATACCCTAATCCAGCAAGGGGGTGCACAAGTGGGAACCAGTCATGCTGCAGGTATCAGCAGTCAAAGACAATGGCTTACTTGTCAAGCTGCTTTTCAGCAGGGTAGACAGGCACCATCTGTGCCAGTTCTAAGTCAAACGTCAAGAACTGGAAACTCTTTGCCAGTGACTAATAATGGTAACCGAGGGGGAATATGGGAGCAAAGAGAGAACACTGGAACAATGTCACATCCAAGGGCTGTTAGTTTGGTGGACTCTACATCGGAGAAGAATCAGTGGCCCAGAGGTCGAATGCGTGGAAGTCTGTCAGGTCCGGCATATTCTGCTTATAGCCAATTTATAATTCAGCCAACCCAACCAGCACAAACTGCAAGACCACCGACAAATCCGACTCCTCCAGCAAACAGTGTTACACCTCAACAGCAGGCATCTGTCGCCAATGGCACAGAAATGCCGGCAGTCCTCACATACCCAGTATCCACAGGTAGATCCAGCTGGTAAATATAATTTGCCATAACCAATTTTGTATCCCACCATCACCTTGTAAGGTTTTTAACTTGGACGAGTTATATGCTAGTTTGGTTGGTCTGTCTGTATTCAGGAATTCTGAAGTGGGTATTGACAGTTGATTTCGATAATTGTCTGAGTGGTTATGCCATCATCTTTTGATAGTTTACCGTGCGGTTTAAATTCCCACTGCACTCATAAAAGCTTTTCCTTTCATTCGGACGCAAGAGAGAAACAACCATTTTTTTTTAGAAAAACGATATTTACAATCACAGAATATGTCGCACACCCTTAAAAAAAAATAATAAATACAAAATTTATATAAAAAAAAAATCTTAATAATAGACTACTCTTTTAAAAAAATTGTGCAGTGCTTGCTATTACTCTTGCTCTTGATATCGAAATATATGAAATTTGCTCATCAATTTAAAAATTAAATTAGAGTGAATTTGTTTCAAGGTTATCCACACACCCAATATAAGTTGGTTAAAAGCATCTGGCACATTTCTCACCTATTGTAATTGAGAACTGTTACGGCTACCGAAAAAGTAGCCCGAAAATGTGTTCCTAATGTCTATTTTATTTTTTATTTTATTTTTTATGTATTTTTTTAATCATCATAAACATTTTTTTTAAAAAATAAAAAATAAAAAATACACAACATCATTAAAAAATTTTCCTTAATCACTAAGTAAAAAAGAAAAGAAAAGAAAAGAAAGGAAACTCGGGGACACAGCTTGGGGACCCAATGCATTTCTTATTGTAATTAGGATTTACATCTCTTAAGGTTTTTGACAGGACAATCTCTACCCATATAACGCATGGGTGTGAATTTGAAATTTGAATGCATAACTCAAGGCTAGGATGGCTGAATTATGTAAATGGCTGAATTATGTAAATCAAGGTTTCGCGCTCGGTTGAGTTTAGATGTTGAAGTGAAGTGAGTTGAGTTGATATGATAAAATATTATTATAATATTATTTTTTAATATTATTATTATTTTAAGATGAGTTGAGATAGATTAATGATCCAAACGAAGCTAAATGGATTCTATTAATATTCATGAAAAAATCTTCTTCACACTCTACTATTTATATTCATAGATGCTGATAGAAGGCCAAAAATAATAAATAAAGGTTGATTTATGAACCCAAAAAAAAAAGAAAAAGAAAAAAAAGATCTTGCAGTCACGCTCGCTTACGGATTCTTACTCCATACACATCAGCAGGGTAGGGTAGGCTTAGAATTTTAGTTGGCACCACTTGCATTAATACTCCCATTTCTTCATCTCCATACCTTCAGGTGGGCTGCCTTCAACCTTTTTTGAACCCACTTCTTTCCAGTTTGTTGACAGCACTGTCCCATTCGATTCTATCTGTAACATTGAAGCAGAATTAAAATTACAACATTTCCATGAATCTTTGAAGGAAAGAAAAATCCTCAAAGAAATTGAGCATTGCTCCTTATATGGAAGGACTTGAACGGAAGAAAAAATTGAAGAAAAATACAACAAATGTTTGATTCATCAGAACAAAGGCAAACTCTGAGAGGAGACTATGGACTTGGCAACTTTATCAGCTAGAGCCAGATTTTGTAGAATATTAGAACTTGAGTTAAGGCAAAGGTGTTAATAAAAGATAACAAATATGTGGGAATCTTACAAAAGATTTGCTCATAGCTCTCCTCATGTCCTCATCTGCTTTTTGGTAAATTTCTCGGAACAGCTTGTTTACAGCCGCATCACCATCTAGCTTCTCTTCTTTCTCCTGAAGTTCAAATCATCGCAAGGTTAATATCAATAACATGAGTTAAAGCACATAAAGGCAGACGAGAGTTTCATATTATTGTAATTTTGTAATTCCTTTTTAGGTTCTTCTCTTTCTTCTTTTTCTTTTCTTATTTTTATTTTTTTAAACGGGGAGGGGGAGTATTCTAAAACAGAAATCGTACAATATAAAAATACAGGTTGCTTAAAAACCTCTTTCTTCACTAGCACGACCAACTTATCCCAATCTATTTTCCTTGGCATTGAAGATGGATATGCAAGCCTTTGAGATCCAACTGAAAATTAAAAAAAAGGAAGCAAGTTAATAAACAATCACTGGAATTAAAAAAAAAAAAAAGATCTCCTCTTGGTTCACTGTAACAACGGAGATCATATGCTTTTGGCATAATGCACCTACTATTAAAAAAAAAAGAAGCACCTAACTATATAACAGAGATCAGAATTCTACAAACAGTATCTAAGTGTGTATTGCAACAGCATGTCTCTTACCTGGCGAGACATTTACTTTTTGAGTTACTGCAATTTCCTTGCCATATTCAAGCGATGGCCAGTTGATACCTTCAGCTTTCATGAGACGGATTTCAACTTTAGTTGACAGTACATCGCATCGACATTTCTCAGGTACTATCTGTTTTTCATACAAATACAAAAACCAAAATCAGACTGCCAAATACTTATGCATCTATATTGGGTCAAACGTAAGGATTGGGTTTGGGAAAATTACTTAATATTTATGTTCATTCAACACCTGGCTGACTTATAGATAGGCTGATATTTAAAAAAGAAAATACCAGTTCATAGCCAAGTTTCAAGACATATAGAGGTTCAAAGTGGTGCAATGCCATCAAAAGTATTGCTAATTCTCCTTTTAGTTCACTTTCCACAAGAAAAAAAAAAAAAGGAAGAAAAACAAATACAAAGCAGAAGACAAATATTTTGCCCCATTTCTGCTCATCACTTACAAGCTAAACAATTGAAAGAAAGACATGAATAGAGTCCTATTACTTTTTTTCTACTTGTTAAACACACATTCAGAGCTCAAGTAGAAGAGATTGTTGAACAACATGGTTTCTGAAATGCCCTTGTAATAATGTTTCAGCTGGTAGATAATGAAGTGGAAATTCCTATATGATCCATGCAAACAACAATGGCATCATACAGTAAGTTCATGCAATACCTTCCCAAATAACCGAGGTTGAAAATTATAAGCATCTTCACCAGGGACATCAATGGTGACACTTAGCTGCAAGACAAGAAAAATTAAATTAGCTCATCTAGGCAAACAAACGCTACCAAAGTCATCTCAAGCTACATGAATATTGAAAAGAATAATCACCAAACAGCAGCAGTTTACAGAGGGTAAACGAAAGCAAAATTTATCTCATGTCAAAAACAAATATGTCTAGAAGATCTACATACGATCTGTTCTCCAAACTCAACAGCCACATTGTTGGCCGGTATGCCCTTCGCAAATATTGTGACAACGACTTCCTCTGGCTTCTGGTAGTATTCATGTCTGTTCAACCATTCAACCATCAATCATCAGATAACAATTAAGATGAGATTGTGTAACCTGAATGACATAAGTGGGTGAGAATAGTAGAGGGAATTGTGGTAGTCTTAAGAGTTCTAACTTGGGAATGTCCAACAGGGGACACAAACAACCTTATTATGCTTGATGATTTAGATTAGTGCTCCATGTATCAACAGTTATACCTTGCCTTAGAAGTACTGAATGAAACATCAAGCAAGAAACTGCACACAACAACTAACCCCTTACATACACCTACACATCATAATTTGTCTATACAGGGCCATTGGGTCATGTAACTGCAAGTGCTTTCCACCATTTCTCACTGCAGGTAAACTTAAAGCGAGGTAAAAAAGAATGAATAAAGGTTATAGCTACTTCAAACCCCACTTCAAGAAGCCCTCCTCTTTCTCTAGCCCATAATCTACATACAAACATTACCTCTGGCCACATAATCAGAGCATAATGGATGGGATGAAAGGAAGTGTAAGGACTTCTAGGATAACTAACGAGTATAATCAAAAGTTCTGGAAAGCTACAGAGTTATAACAACAACTTTTTGCCGTACAGATTGAGGGCAGACAGGGTGCAAAATACTTGGCGAGAAAAAGTACAAGAACCTGTATTTTGGTCTGACTGGAGATATTGTGCTCATCGGATGGGACATGTCAAATGCTTTCTTAGCTTCTTCAAGAGTTCCAATAGCTGCATCAGATAATTCACATGCAGTAGAAGCAGTTGTCGTAGTTGTTGACGCATCTGGTGTCAAGCTCTCCGCTGGATCATTAGCTTCCTCTGAAGAAACATCCGTAAAAAATTATAGAAAACTTCTCCCAATAAAAATTCAGCTACTAGCTTAGCAATAACTACCAAAGACCAAAACTCGGGCTTGCTTCTAAAAACTCTATAGAGTAGCCCGAACAAATTAAAGACACATATCTCAAAGACCGCCAACAATCATATACCTGCTATGCGCTGATCGCATTCTTCAATCAACTTGGTGAATCTTGAATCGTTCTGTGCCAAAGATGCGCCTTTCTCAAGAGATACCTTAGCATTACGATATTCACCGAGCTTTATACACGCAATCCTGTCGAGGACGGAAGTAAACTAGGCAAATAAGTAATAGAGGAAGTTTTTAAAAAGTAGGACAATCTAGTAGTTAGTACAAGATCACTAATTCGCTTCACACCTCGCGGTGCTTACACCTCTCGCCTATCGGATATCAGTATTATACTTAAAAAAAAAAATCGTTATACATTGTAATTGTTAATCAACATCAAGAAAGGACTAGAGAACTAAAAAAAAAAAAAGGATTTTATCATTAATGAACTACTTGAGCACATTAGGGATTATCAACATAAACATAAATTCGGGAACGTCTAACTGAATGACCACCACTTTTAAACTTGAAATTCCGAACAGTCATCCTGTACGAGAATAGTTGAACCCAACGATCATGACTAATATGCGAAGCATTACGCACCCTTTACGCAGATAAGCCTTAGCCATTGAAGCATCTAATTCTATTGCCTTGTTTGCATCCGCAACCGCTTCTGCTCGAACAAATACCAAAAAAACAAGAACAGAAACAAATAAATACATAAAATCAGTAACTCCCCCCGAGAAATCTAGCAAAATCAAAGCAACGAAGAAAACCACTCATAACCAATAAAAAAAAACGAAGTACCGGTGAAATAGTCGAGTTTGAGAAGAGCCTGTGCTCGGTCGGCGTAAAGATCTGCGTCGTCGGGATTGAAGGCAATGGCCTGAGCGTATAGATCAATGGCCAATTGGAAGTCGTCGTCCAAGAAGGCATCCTTCGCTTTCGCCGCTAATTGGGTTCCCATCCGATAGTGGAGAGGAGTTTCTGGGAGTGATCCGACCGGGACGCAGAGAAGAGAAAGTGGAGGGAAACTGTGCGGGGACCCCAGAAGTTGAAATAGGATTTATTA
The DNA here is from genome assembly GCA_022457165.1 of Juglans mandshurica. NCBI lineage: Eukaryota > Viridiplantae > Streptophyta > Magnoliopsida > Fagales > Juglandaceae > Juglans > Juglans mandshurica. Next base: position 4,525,014 of record CM039632.1, on the reverse strand, counting down.
GTACTCTTCTGGAAACTTCCTTCCAACTTTCGGATAACGGAGACTGTTACGTATTGCTTGACAATTACGCAAGGAACAAGAAGCATATTACGACATGTCAAATTTGGAAAATTCATGATTTGCAGGTTTCATGGATACGACGTGTCGCCTTTGTTGATTCAAAAATTTAGTACTGTTCCAGGTTTCATGGATTGGGTTCCGGTTGGCACCCTTGTTTTTTTTTAATATATTTTTTTATTAAATCAAATCCTATATGTTATGAACAAGTTTTCATAAAAAAAAAATATTGATGCAGCATTTAAACTTTGTTTATTTAATTTTTTAAATTAAAGTTTACATGTTTCTTAACCACAAAAAAAAAAAAAAAAAACATGGAGAAGAGCGTGAAAAAAAAATATATATATAAAATGGATGATTCATTCGACCTGGTTGTAACCGTTTCAGACTTAATACCTAAATTTTTCTATGCGGGTATCAACCTGGAACTCGTAACTGGAACCTGATTAGTATGGACCGTGATCCATGTGATAATTGTACTTTATTATAGAATATCATTTAATCAAAATTATTCTATATTAAATGAGATATTGTGATGGAGAAGTATTATTTATTTATATTGAAATGCTTCTTCCTCGATTATAGGGTGTAAATCCGGATGCAAATCCGGGTATCCAGCTATATTTGAGTCTGCATCCGAGTCTATAATGCAGTTTGAGTATTTGTTTGAGTTAATCCGAATAAATACCTGGTTATAAAAATTTGGACGGATTGTAATTGAATATTTGAATTTGTCAAAAAACAATTTTAAAATACGAGGGCTACAAACACAAAACAACGATATTTTATATATAAGGAATTTTTTTTAAAATATAAATTCAGTTATGGATAACAAATATTAATCTGTAATTAGCATTATATAATTGTACTCGCATCCGAATAGGAGCGGGTATAAGATTTGGTATATACCCACCCGAATGAGTCCGATTTTTCAAATTACAGACCAGACCGAAAAATAATGACCCCGAATGCATAGACCTACTCAGTTACACTATTTTATTCAAAATAAGATAAGATAAAATAAAAGTTAAAAATTAAATAAAATATTAAATTTTAATATTATTTTTATTTTAAAATTTTAAAAAAATTAAATTATTTATTATATTTTATATAAAAATTTAAAAAAATTATAATGAGTTGAGGATTCTTTCAATCCCAATCCATTAATCAGCACCCACCTCTCTCCGGTTAAAGTTCATTACGTTCGTACAGTCTCTCGGTCTTACGCAGCTACGCTACGGACGCTAGCTGGATCGCGTCGACTCACTGAGTGAATGAAGTGCCGATCCGTAGCGTGCATATGGTCGGGCGCGCATCCGTCTCACAGAGTAACCGCCACCGCCGTGCTGAAACAACCTCCAACTCTCTATACCGGCGGATCAGATGGCTCCATCATCTGGTGGAATCTTTCCTCCTCCGGTTCCAATCCGGTAACTGCAACTCGCTCCTCTGCGCTTCTTCCTTCTTTAGATGACTCAATGTTCTCACTCACCATCTATTTTTCAAAGAGCCACTGAACCGAAAACTGTCCTCTGAATACAAGAATTAGGCTCTGGTATAATTCAAATGGCTTCGCTTTGTTTCGACATGCGGCTCTGTTTGCTTGCTGAGAAAATGTAGAAATGAAATTTAATGGTTTGGGTGTCATGCACTTTTCTTCTTACTTACTAAATAGTTGCTCCTACGACGCAATTCTAGTTCGATCAGGCTCTCAGTGGACGGGCGAGTTATTTTCTTCTTTAATTATTAATAGAAAAAACAAATATATTTTCTCCCTCGATAAATTGATCCTGCACCAAACTAATGAGGTTTCATCTGGACAGGAAATTAAACCAATTGCTATGTTATGTGGCCACGCCGCACCCATAGCCGATCTCGGAATTTGTTATCCCGTAGTTTTGTCAAGAAATGAAAAGCTAGAGACTTCAAGTAATGTTCTGGCAAGCTCTACTCCTGATTATTATGGTGCGTTAATCAGTGCGTGCACTGATGGCGTATTGTGTGTGTGGAGCAGAAGCAGTGGGCATTGCAGACGGAGGAGGAAATTGCCACCTTGGGTAGGCAGTCCATCCATGGTTCGAACATTGCCTTCAAACGCAAGATATGTGTGCATTGGCTGTTCTTTCATAGATAATGTCCAATTGTCTGAACGCGGTTCTGTTGATTCCTCAGAAGGAGCTGAGGGATTAGTGTATGGAGAATTTCAGCACAGAAAACCACCAAAATGTGCTGTAGTAGTTGTTGATTCATATACACTTATGATTGTCCAAACCGTTTTTCATGGGAATTTATCTATCGGTTCATTGAAGTTTATGGCTGTAGTTTCGTCCATTGAGCACAAAGAGAAACATTCAGTAGTCATGGCTGATTCTTTTGGTAGACTGCAATTGATTCCGATATTAAAGGATCCTCACCAGCTTGGGGATGATGCAACTGGTTTGCATAAAAGTTCTCAGTCGGAGATGACTGTTTGGGCAGATGGGTTGAGTGAAGGTGGGCAGGTTGTGTCAATCACAATCTGTGAGAATGTTATTGCTTTTGTTTTTAAAAAGCACTGCATATTTAGGCTATTGGAAACTGGTACCACAATTGGAGAGATTTCTTTCTCAGACAAGATCGTCTATCTAAATGGCAGGTTTACTCACTCACATGTTATAGGGGGGACGTTTCTTGAAAGTGAAGAATCTGGGAGTAAGCTGAATACTGACAATTTCGATGAATTATCTACAACCAGTTTTATTGTATGGAATAATGATGGTTATGCAATTGTGTATTGTGTATCATTTTTAAATAACATATTCAAGTGTGAGGCTCTTTGTGAGATCCCTACCACTTCTCATCCTGATGATGCGAGATTATCTGTTTGTTTCATTCAATTGAACCGCTATCTTCTTTGCATTTGTTCACATTGTATTTATGCTGAAGAACCTTTACTGTGGAAACCCCACATCACCATCTATTCACCACATACAGAACATGATGACCATGGAAAGTTGTGCTGTAAGTTCAGAATACTTGGAGAAGGCAGTTTTTCTGTTGACTGGATTGAAAAACCTACTTCAATTCATAAAATTGAGGGTCCCAGTGATGGGAAGAGTGAGTTAAGTTCTTGGGAATCATCTGTTCCAAGTCCAATAAGTGGTAATAATATACATGCATGTTATCAGTCCAACAAGGCACGTATCGTATCTTCTTCCATGGTTATTTCAGAAAATCTCTTTGCCCCTTATGCTATTGTGTATGGTTTCTTTAATGGAGAAATCGAGGTTGTGAGATTTGATTTGTTTCATGGAATAACTTCTCATGGTAATAATTCACACAATGAACTGGGTTCACATGCATCCAGACAATATTTTCTAGGGCACACAGGTGCTGTCCTATGTTTGGCTGCACATCGGATGGTGGGAACTGCCAAAGGATGGAGTTTCAATCAGGTTTTAATTTCTGGAAGCATGGACTGCACGGTTCGCATATGGGACCTTGAAACGAGCAATCTCATTACTGTAATGCACCAACATGTGGCTCCTGTGCACCAAATAATTCTTCCCCCATCCCGGACTGACCGTCCTTGGAATGACTGCTTCCTCTCTGTAGGTGAGGACTCGTGTGTTGCTCTTGCTTCTCTGGAGACTTTGCGAGTTGAGAGAATGTTTCCTGGACACCCCAGCTATCCTGCTAAAGTTGTGTGGGATGGAGTAAGAGGTTATATCGCATGCCTTTGCCGAAACCGTTCGAGGACATGTGATGCAAGTGATGTTTTATACATTTGGGATGTAAAGACAGGTGCTCGGGAGCGGTTTCTTCGTGGGACCGCTTCTCATTCAATGTTTGATCAGTTTTGTAAAGGTGTCAGTATGAATTCCATATCGGGCACTATACTGAATGGAAATACCTCAGTTTCATTACTAAGTCTTCCAATAATTGAGGATGGAAGCTTTCCTCATTCTAACTTAAATAGTACAGATAAGTTGGTCACTTCGTCAAATGTGGTGCCAAGTATTGCAAATATAGTTGAGCCCAATACTTCCCAAGCACATATTAGTAAAGGAATTTCGGCAAAATCACTTCCAACCACTCTATCTATACTTCAAAGCAGCAAGCCCTCCATCAAATGCTATTGCCCATTCCCTGGAATCGCTGCTCTGAATTTTGACCTTGGATCATTGATGTTTCCTCATCAGAAGCATGGACGCACTGCCAATGACAGTAATAAGTTAGACGATACCAATGTGAAGGAACAGGCTAATGACAGACTAAGTCCCCATGACATGAATATAGAAGATGGTGATGTTAATGAGAGCATGAATACTTCTATAGAAGAGCTTGACTGGATTAGATCACTTGAAGAATGTTTACTTCGATTTAGCTTGTCATATTTACACCTGTGGAATGTGGATTGTGAGCTTGATAATTTGCTTATAGCTGACATGAAGCTAAAGAGGCCAGAGAATCTTGTTGTAGCTTCTGGATTGCTAGGGGACAAAGGGTCTTTGACATTGACGTTTCCTGGTTTGAGTACTATTCTTGAGGTAATTCGATGAACTTTTTTAAATGTTGGGTCATGTTTTCTTGTTTGGCTCCTTGCACTTTTTCCTGAGGCATTGCTATAATGTTTCAGCTCTGGAAATCCTCATCAGAATTTTGTGCAATGAGGTCACTGACAATGGTGTCCCTGGCCCAACGAATGATTAGCTTGTCTTACTCCAGTTCGGCTGCCAGCAGGTATTGCAAAGGTTCCAAAAAAAAAAAAAAAACTTCACAGAGTCCAACTTGTATCATCTCTAACAGATTTAATATTCTTCAAATTCTATGTCATGTTATCAATTTTATATTGGCATCAATCTAGTATGTGTTCAGCAGAGAACTAAAATATGAAAATTCTTTTGAAAATTTGTAGGAAAAGTAAGATTATTGAAATCTTGTAAGAGTTGGAAATAATGAACAGAAAAATATTAACTTGTTTAAGTCTTGGGTGATAATGTAATAGATGTGTGGAGAATATTATTTATTAACTTTTTTGTGATTTAAAAACTGTATGATTGCCGATGCAGTGGTCATCTGGATATTCTTGTCTTTATATTAATTTAATATCTTCTATGGAGGCTGACATTGTTTCCACATGCTTAAAACAAGAGTTTCCATTATTTTTTATGTTATTTTTATTCCTTAAAGAAAACTTCAAATTAAGGATTAGGGATATCTCAATCAGTTTACCTTAAGCCTAGAATTTTTTACTACAAAATTAGTCTGATAGTAAGGTTACTTTTCAATCTCCTGCATATGTGGTTTCGTCTTGCACTAGCTTAAATGTAATGTTGCTGCTCTCTATGTATGCTTTTATTTCCTCTACTAGGTAATTACCGTGCTAAGATTATCTCCTAACTGTTATTCATGCATGACAAATGAGCATAAACTGTATAATCCCTTTTCCAGTAATGTAGACCGGTTTTGAAAATTGTGAGAAGAAGGTGGAGGCTTTCAAGGCTTTCTTTCTTAATAATCTTTCATACTGAATGTTTGTATTGAATTATTTTTCTATCACTAGTTTTCAGGATTTTCTAGATCTTATTCCTTCATTTGCTTAGGTGTTTTTTTGGTATACTCTCTGTTTACTGTGGTCACACTCGTTTTTTTATCAATAATAAAATTTGAATTACTTATAGAAAAAAGTCATGTAGATCAGTATATTATTTTTGCTGATCTTTTAACCTGATGGTATTGTTTGCAGTGCTTTAGCAGCATTCTATACTAGGAATTTTGCCGAAAAATATTCAGATGTAAAGCCACCTCTACTCCAGGTTGCATCTTGTGTTGGAAGCCGTACTGGCATGGTTGAATTTACCAATTAGTCAAATTTTCATTAAATTTATGTTTTTATTTCTGCTTCTCTGTTTTACAGCTTTTGGTGAGTTTCTGGCAAGATGAAAGTGAACATGTACGTATGGCTGCTCGCTCTTTATTCCACTGCACTGCTTCACGGGCAATTCCACTTCCTCTACGTAGTCAAAAAGCAACTGACCAAGCAGATATGAGCTCTCTAATTGGCACCAGAGAAAATGAACATGAAAATGTAAATATAGAAGAAACATCTGCTAACAGATTGCATTCTGATCAGCTCCTAGAAACACAAGGGATCTCCCGGGTTGAGGAATCTAAGATACATGATTGGCTAGAATCTTTTGAAATGCAAGACTGGATTTCTTGCGTGGGAGGAACAAGCCAAGATGCCATGACGTCTCATATTATTGTTGCAGCAGCACTGGCTATTTGGTATCCCAGCCTTGTGAAGCCAGGTCTTGCCATGCTGGTTGTTCATCCCCTAGTAAAATTGGTTATGGCGGTGAATGAGAAATACAGTTCCACTGCAGCAGAGCTCCTTGCAGAAGGTATGGACAGTGCATGGAAAGCATGCCTTGGTTCTGAAATACCTCGTTTGGTTGGAGACATATTCTTTCAAATAGAATGTGTAAGTGGTCCATCAGCCAACTTAGCTGCACAAAATCCAGTTGTACCAGTTGCCATCCAGGAGACTTTGGTTGGTGTTCTTCTTCCAAGCTTAGCAATGGCTGATATACCAGGGTTTTTAACTGTTATAGAAAGCCAAATCTGGTCTACTGCATCCGATTCACCTGTTCATCTTGTATCTCTTACGACTCTCATCAGGGTTGTGCGCGGTTCTCCAAGAAACTTGGCTCAGTACCTTGATAAGGTTCGTATGGTCCATGTTCAATGTGGAGGGTAAAAATAAAAAATTGAAATCTTAAACACATGAAATTAAGAGAAATTTTAGAAGATCCACTATTCCGTGCAACATAGATTTACTTTATCTATGGTTTTGAGATGTGTAACTTATAACTACTTATGGCAGGATAAGCCTCTATATGAGTACCGGTCTTTATTATTTTTATTGCTTGCTGTCTGGTGACTTCACCTCAAGCTAAATGATTTTTCTCTACCCCACCAAAAAGTAACAATCTTGCTTGTCCCTGTTTGTTTAACAGTAAATATTCATATTGCTGAATAATCTTTTATATTTAATTAAATTTAAATAAATTTTGTCCTCCATTTTTTTTTTTGTCAAGTCTCTGCTTAAATTTATATTTGACATTTGGGCAGATTTACAGGTGGTTAACTTCATTTTGCAAACTATGGACCCTAGCAATTCTGTCATGCGTAAAATGTGCTTTCAAAGTTCAATGACTGCCTTGAAGGAAGTTGCACGTGCATTCCCCATGGTCACCTTGAATGACACATGGACCAGATTGGCAGTTGGGGATGTGATTGGAGAGATGAACAGTGCTAACATTCGGGTGTATGACATGCAAAGGTACTAGTAGACAGAGTATTGCCTATGAATTTAAATGATTATGTAGAGATGCACCAGAAATGTGCGCGCACACACATATACACACACCAAAAGAGAGTATCATGATTAACTCTCTATAGCAAAAACCCAAGCATATACTACTAGATAGTCAATTATCAATTAGATTCTAAACTGGTGCGTATGATATCAAATTAAAGAAAACATGATCTTCTGCATATCTCGATACAAATGTTTTTTTGAAATTCTTCTTATGGTTACATCTTAATTAGCTTCGTGTCTTTGTTTTTCACTGCAGTGTGATAAAGATCAAGGTTTTAGATGCAAGTGGACCTCCTGGACTTCCAACGTTGCTTGCAACGGCATCAGAAACGGTGGTAACTACTGCAATTTCTGCTTTGAGCTTTTCGCCAGATGGGGAGGTACTTGTCATTGATATACCCTGTAAACACGAAATATGCGTTTTAGCAAATGTCTAAATATATTCCTGTTAATTGCAGGGGTTGGTTGCTTTTTCTGAGCATGGTTTGATGATCAGATGGTGGTCATTGGGATCCGTGTGGTGGGAAAAATTGAGCAGAAACTTTGTTCCCGTGCAATGCACTAAACTTATCTTTGTTCCTCCATGGGAGGGATTCTCACCGAACTCTTCTAGGTCAAGCATAATGGCAAGCATAATGGGAAATGATAGACAGGTCAATTCACAGGAGAATACCAGCATTTCAAGTCATGCGGACAGTCTGAAACTATTGATTCATAATCTTGACCTGTCTTATCGGCTAGATTGGGGGGGTGAACGGAAACTACTTCTTTCAAGGCATGGCCATGAGTTGGGCACTTTCCAGTTATAAGCATCCTCACCTCACATGCAGATTGTCAATGGCAAGCCCTTTGAAGTTTTTCGTCTTATATTGAAGTAGGGAATCTCAACCAGTTTGCATTTTCAGTTGCAATTTTGTTACCAATAAAAATAGGGAGTCTTTTTCATTTGATAAATCCTTCAGATTTTACCAGCATAGGATATGGTGCTCTTAGTTAATTTCTGATCATCATCACATCATCATCATCAAGTTTCCGGGGGTGCAATTCTATTTCGGTGTCTTATGAAGTGTTTACTTGCCCAATGAACAATGCAACACTCACTTTTTGCTCAAAGCAGATAGCTATATAGGTCTTGATGAATGCATTCCTATATTTGTTTTTATTCAGCTAGCTAGAAAAGATGAGGGAAGGGTGATTTCCATGTAATTCTTAACAGTAGATTGCCGAACCAATTAGGATGTAGAACTACACTGGGTTTTTTTTTTTTATGGTTGTAACCTTTTTTCCGGTTCTGTTCTGTATTGCTAGAAATGCTGAAAGGTATATGTATGTTTTATTGATTTCAAAAGCAGTGTACAGGGTTTCCTTTTATAGAAGCTAGATTACAAGGAAACCAGAATATTCTAACGTATAAGAAGTTTGTTACACAATGGCAGTGAGCGTACACATCCAACGCATGCACTGCAGAGTTTGTTACGATGGAGAGCTATGGTTCTGCTGCTGTGATGTAATTTGGCTAACAGGCAGTGCAGGGGCATCTTTGTCCTTAACATCCCCCCTCAAGTCGAGCGGCAGAGTTTGTAGATGAAGACTTGAACAAAGTGATGTAAATCGAGAAGAGGATAGAGGTTTGGTAAACACGTCTGCGAGCTGGTCTTTACCAAAAATGAAAGCAATCCGCAGATATTTGTTCTGCACCCGATTGCACACAAAATGAAAGTCTATTTCAACATGTTTAGTACGTGCGTGAAAAACAGGATTAGAGGATAAATACATGGCTCCCATGTTATCACAATACAGCAGAGGTGAACACTCTAGATGGACACCAAGATCACGACAGAGATGTTGGAGCCAGATGACTTCGGCTGTAGCGTTTGCAACAGCCTTGAATTCGGCCTCAGTTGAAGATCTTGCAACAATTGGTTGTTTCTTTGATGACCATGAGATAAGATTAGATCCAAGAAACATGCAATAGCCGTTTGTAGAGCGCCGATCGTCTGGGCATCCTGCCCAATCGGCATCAGACCAAGCAGTAAGTTGAACAAGTGGTGAGGGAGAGAGTTGCAAGCCAACAGTGGACGTATGCTTGAGGTAACGAAGAATTCGCTTTACGGCTTGCCAATGGGGCACTCGAGGGCTATGCATGAACTGGCACACTTTTCCTACAGCAAAGGCAAGATCGGGTCTTGTAAATGATAGGTACTGCAGGGATCCAACGGTGCTTCGATATAGGGTGGGATCTTCAAAAGGTTGTCCAGAAAAAAATACTGAGCTTCTCTGTAAGATTTTTGTATTATATTGACGCTCAACATTAGTTTTAAAATTAACAAAAGCATCGAAAGCTTGAGATTTTGTTTTGAGTGGAATAAGCCATGTGTATCGGGAAAAATCATCAACAAAGGTAATGTAAAACCGATAATCATCAGGAGATACATAAGGGGATGGACCCCATAAATCCGAAAATATAAGCTGAAAAGGTGCAATGGATTTATTTATTCGTTGATGAGCAGGTGATCTATGATGTTTGGCTTGAGCACAGGCATTGCAAAAAAGAATTAAAGTGCGCTCAAAAGGAAGTTGATGCTGCTGGAGAATGGACTGGACGAGCTTGATGGAAGGATGTCCAAGCCTGGTGTGCCAAAATGGAACTGAAAGATGACTTGAGAAAGCAGAGGGTGATGAAACAGGAGATGGAATTGTATAGAGGCCGTTACTTGTGGTCCCTTGAAGAAGATGCTTCCCGGACTTGCAATCATGAATAGAGAAAGAGTTAGCATAAAATTGGAAGAAGACATTGTTGTCCATACAAAACTGGCGGACAGAGATTAAATTCTTTTTAAAAGAGGGAACACACAAAATTTTATTTAGAAGGAATTGAGATGAGGAGGAGAGAAAAGAGGCTGAACCAGAATGTGAGATAGGAATTGAGGAGCCGTCACCAACACGAAGTTGCTCGTCTCCACCATACTCAAGTGCATGCAGATTAAGATTACTCAATTCACTGGTGATATGGTTTGTGGCAGCGGTATCTGGATACCAGTTGGTATCGGGTGAGTAGTTGGTTGTGGTGAAGTTGGCTGTCATGGGTGATGGACTGGTATAGGCTTGATTGAAACGGTTCAAGCAATTTATAGCAATGTGGCCTTGGCGATTGCAGACCTGACACACCACACGTTGATCAGCAGCAGAGGAAAATGAATTAGAAGATGCGTTACCTGCATAGTTGCTACGGCCCCGATTTGATCGTCCTCCATTACGTCCACGATTAAAGTTGCGTCCACCACGGTTTCCTCGACCCTGTGAACCATAGGAAACTTTTGCAGTAAAATGAGCGGAGGCTTCTGTTGGAAAAGTGCTAATTTCAGAATGATGAAGTAATCGAGCTTCATGAGCCAAGAGGTGTCCGAGTAATTCCTCAGGAGAAATTGGAACAAGCCTGGTAGTTACAGAAGTAACTAAGCCATCATAATCTGGGCCTAGTCTAGCAAGGAGATACGGAAGGAAGTCCGTAGGAGAAAGAGGGCGACCCGCAGCTGCCATGATATCAGCAAGGCTTTTTGCTTTACGAAAATAGGTAGAAATGGTGTCGGCACCCTTCTTGAGAGATGCCAATTGAAGTTGGGTCTGAATGACCCGAGCTTGAGAAACGGAAGCATATGTTGATTCAAGGGAGGTCCAAACAGCTCTTGCGGAAGAGCAGCCAACAACTTGGGCCATTATGGATTCAGATAAAGAAGAAATGAGAGTAGACATTACTTGTTGATCTTGTTGAAACCAAAGTACGTAAGCGGGATTTGGGGTTTTGTTATCAAGCATGAGTTTAGGTGATGGACAAGAGCCATCAACATACTTGTAAAGTCGGTTTCCATGAAGATATGGAACTATCTGGGTTTTCCAGAGTAGATAATTTTCAGGCGTGAGTTTCACAGCGATGGTGTGGGAGAAATTTGGTTGTGGGAGGGTGGGAGAAACAGAAGATGAGTCGGATTCAGCCATGGACGATGAGTCCTTTTTAGGCTCTTGATACCATGCTAGAAATGCTGAAAGGTATATGTATGTTTTATTGATTTCAAAAGCAGTGTACAGGGTTTCCTTTTATATAAGCTAGATTACAAGGAAACCAGAATATTCTAACGTATAAGAAGTTTGTTACACAATGGCAGTGAGCGTACACATCCAACGCATGCACTGCAGAGTTTGTTACGATGGAGAGCTATGGTTCTGCTGCTGTGATGTAATTTGGCTAACAGGCAGTGCAGGGGCATCTTTGTCCTTAACATGTATAAAGCAATTCCTTTTTAACGATTTTAATGGCTATTCAGAAGGTTGCAACGGCGGTAACAAGTAATCTGAAATTTTGGGTTATGAATTTTAGTCAGCTTGGGATCGGAAATTTTGGAATCCTTTTTATTTGCTGATTTTGTGGTGATAAAGAGAAGGCATGCAGTTCGAAAAGATCATAAAGTTGTGTTTTTAGTTTACATAAATCATCATCATTTGCATTTTTTTTTCCTTTGTCTTCTTGATTGTCAAACAATATTGCCATAAAGCAGTTATTCATGAGGTGCTCTGTACACTTGCCTTTAGGCTCAAAACATAAAAGTTATAAAACGATAGATTGGGTCTAGAAGCTTGAGAGGAATTGCAATTGCCTCAATAGTGGGCTTAGGCTCTCCATCAATTGTTCACAAGGATGGTTGTGAATGCCCTCATATGTTGTCACGACGATGCTTGCATCTTTTGAATGTCGCTGGATTTGTTTCTTCACGTTGCATGTATGATGCGTGCAGCGATAGTAGCTCCTATACACATGATGATATGTTTATCATATAGAAATCTTTAAATAAATTAAGAACAGAGATTTTTTTTTTTATTTTTTTATTTTTTTTATTTATCAGAAGTGATCAATCATTAAAGAAGTATGGAAATTCAGTACTAAAATAGAAGGTGCTCAGACATATATAAAACTAGCTGGATATTTTTTTTTAGGTTCTTTTTCTGAGAAATATTTTAGCCATAAAATGATTTCACAAAAGTAAATTTACAAATTGACGTAGCTTGATGTAGTACGTCAGATTGTAAAGTCACTTTTATTGTAAAATAAATTTAACCTATATTGTATGAAATTACACTAGTTTATGAGTTTATTTTTGTGAAATCTTTGTGTCTGTAGCACTTCTCATGCAAAAAACTAGGGGTGGGCAGCTGGGCCCCGCACCCCACTGCCCCGCCTCAGCATGGCGGGGCGGGCAACTCCGCTCCACCCATGCGGGGGCGGGGCCCCCTGCCTAGCATCTAGAGCCCTAGCGGGGGGCGGGGGGTGGTGAGGGCCGAACCCCGCCCCTCCCCCGCTTACATTTATATATATATTATATATAAACATAAATATATATATTTATATTTTACAAATTGTGTATATATAAATATATATATTACAACTTATTAGACTTGCTTATAAAGTATGCACTAATAAATTTAAAAATTACGTAGTTTAAAAACTAATACACTATAATTTACACAAAATATGCACTAGAAAATTATAAAATTACATAGTTTTTAAATTATAGTCATATTTACAAATTTTAAATTTACAATTTGGGTCTAAAAATGTATTTTTAATCACTTTTGAACTTGAATAATTTTTAAACTTAATGAAATATAACATAGTTTTTAAATGGACGGAGGCGGGGCGGATACCCAATCCCGCACCCCGCCCATTGGGGCGGGGTACCTCACCCCCGCATCCCGGAGGCGGGGTGCGGGGAAGGGGTGGGGTAGCACCCCTACAAAAAACCCTATTGCATATGCATATCAATACTTCAAAAAAAAAAATAATAATAATAAAGTAATTTTTATGTGAAATTCTCACCAATTTGTTTGTGAAAAATTTATGACTAGCAAACTATAAGGGTGAGTAGCCTTAATCCACAATATTTAATCAACTTTTTTTACATGTTTTGATCATTAAAGAAAAATCAATGATTTGATAAGTCTCAATGAATGAATTTAAAGGAGCAAGGGTGCTAGCCCCTTATGGGCGAGTAGCCACCCATCCTGCACCCTGTCCCTGTTTGGGTAGGGTGACTAGATCTATCTCTGCACCTTGTCTCGGTCTGGGAGGGATGACCGTTTGCATCGGCCTGCCGGGTGGGCGGATTGACGCCACCACTGTTCGGCCAACCTGTCTGACAACACATTTTTCACAAAAATCCAACAAAATTGTATATACATAAGAAAAATTGCACAAATCCAATAAAAAGTCTCTACCAAAGTTACAAATTGCACATATCTTCATATCTGTGCACAGATAGATGGGCAATGGCCACGAACCGTGGCCATGGGTCATAAAGATATGTGCACAAATGTAAAGATTTGTGGGATGGCCCAAGATCGTGGTCATGGGTTATAAAACTCACAAACCCACGGTTGTAGCCGTGGTTCTTTAACTTACAGATCCACGATGGCGACTGTGGTTTTGAGTCATAGAGACCCACGACCAAGTTGTGGTCTTATCATCGTAGACTGTGGCTTGATGATAAGATTGCAACTTGGCCATTGGTCATGAGTCGTGACTCACGACAGTGGAGAGAGAAACCGTCTTAGAGGAGGAGGAGAAGAAGAATATAAGAGGGAGGAGAAGAGAAAGTAGAAAAAAGAGAGGACGGTAAGTGGCTATTGAGACAATATGAAAGGAAGGGAGAGAAGAGAAGAAAAGAAAGATAGGAGAAGAAAGATGACAGAAACAAAGAGGAGAGGATGAGAGGATGTATATATATTTGGGTTAGGTGGATGGGTGAAACTAGAGTGGGGTTAAGGCTCAGCCTAGCACCCGCCCCCCGACTTTGTGCATGGGCGGGAGCCTGCCCATCTGCCCCAGGCGAGGGGTACGCCCAGGCCTATAAAGGAGACAACTTGCAAAATGAATAGTACTGTACAAGAATAAAGTGGTGGCAATTTTAGTAGCTTATCGATCTTGCATATGTATAAATGGAGTGATAGTTTGAATAATTGAGGGATAATTGGAACCAAGTAGAGAGTAATTATTTTTATCAGTCACATGATAAAGGTAATAAATTTTCCAAAAACTGTACAACCAAAAAATTTCTGTTAGTAACCATAGTACTTAAGGACAACATTAATAATTTGATTTGTAGGGTATCCCGAAGCAAATATATTAGAAAATGGCATACGAGAGAAATTACTGAATGCAATTAAGGGACAAAAGATCTAGCAAAGTGAGCACTGAGGCAGGAAATTATAGTACCTGGGGTGGATACTATTCTTCACAG